>PVKN010015622.1:0-18382 GCA_004027915.1 Capromys pilorides | reverse complement strand
ATCTCACATCTGTTAAATCCTCAAAATTGATGCTTGTCTTTTGTTTGGCTGTAAGTGTTTTGTCTATAATTAAATAAAAGACTATGTACATTAAAGCACGCAGCGTGCGAGTTGGCACAGAGGTATATAATAAAGGTTAGCTCTCTTCCTTTCCCTACTCTGCCATAAACTTAGAGAGACTTACTAAATTTCTAGTCACATATTTATCTAGGCTTTCTCTGACCATTTTTAAAAACAGCAAATAAATATTTCTGGAAAATGGAATTAAAACTCCAGGGAAAATTAGAGCTCTCTGAAGACAAAAAATCTTTTAAGTGCTATTAAGTGCTTATAGTATTACAAAGTCACTCACATTAATAGGAAGTGTTTTAACCTCAGGATAGTCGCTGTGGAGGCTGGCGATGCTCGCAGGCTCTGCTACTGTGTTCGGGCACTGCAAACTCAAGCAGAAGCTTCAACTCAGGGGGAGCTAGCAGCCTCTGATGACAGACGATCAAGCCAAATAGAATTCATATTTAAAATAAAAGCAAAAGTACTTCTTTAACTATTTTTAGCTCATTGGCAAAAATTCACAACCAAAAGCATGTTTCGGAATGAGTAATTCAACAAGCTTCGAATTCGCCATGTGATGCTTTTAACAGTGAAGGTTTTATGTACATACTCAAAATGAAGACATGAAAATTGCATATACACCTACTGAAAGATTTTTTGGAGGCTCAGTAAAGAGATAGGAAAGATAAAAGAAGCCTTTATTAACTCCAAAGGCACAGAGAGGATCAAGGGCAGATGGGTCAGGTGGATCCTCTGGCCTGAGACAGAGAAAGCTGGGCTTTGATGGACTTTTGTTAGCGGTGGAGTTTGGGGGGACGTTTAGAAATACCTGAGGAGCTGATTGGGGTCTTTCCTGAGGTAGCAGGAAAGGTGAAGGGAAACTGCACCCTGCGCTGGGTTGGAGAAGGAGGGGGTAGGTGGTCTCTGGGAAGCTAAGCTGTTGTGAGGGCTTGAGCCGTAATAGATGACCACCATAATAATTCAGCAATTTAGACTAGGGCCAGAACCTATCACCTTACAAGTTAAAAGTCAAAGTTGCTCATGTACACAGCCGCTGTAAGATATTAATGACATTATTTGGATTTGTGCGTGTGCTCAAATGGGCTAACCACACACACGGATTATGCAGCGTTTGTCTTTTTAAGTCCAGGCATGCAGGGCTGGTTTTATCCCCTTCCAATTCGAAATTAGGGGTCTCAAAGGTTTCAGACTCCAAAACAGGAAATGAAAGTCCCGGAAAGCCCACAGAATTGGTACCAGATGGGAAGCGGGTTGCTCAGTATTGGGGACAGAGCAGCCCAGATTACAGCCTACTAAATGACACAGTGAAAGCCACCCAGCCCTTGAGAGCAAGCCGTGGCTCACTAAGCAGCAGAGGCCGGGACCATGGCGCGCTCTGCAGGGTCAGCTAGCCCTGCGTGCTCACCAGGCCCAGTCGCCCTGTGGGACAAATGCGGCTCAGGAAGCTGGAGTGACCGTTTCCATCCCAAAGCAGCCAGTAGGCCAGGTGTTGGGCTCAGCCCAGAAGGACCCAGTCCCGCACAGATCTGCCCTGGGTTTCTGGCCAGCACAAGCTCATCCGCTTGGCACCGGGTCGCCCCTCTTTGGGATGTGATTGGCAAGGGCTGGGGCTGGCCTTCCTGCGGCCTGCAAGGACTGCCCCTCCTGGAGCCTGGCGCTGTGTGGGACTGGTACAGTGTTTGTCAGCGAGGGAGCCAGGACAGGCTGCGTTTCTATCAGAATTGCCCTCCAGCCGGTAGACCCTCAGGCGCTGTGAGGAGCCCAAGAGGGCCTGCAGCTGGGAGAAGAGGCCGCACCGGCAGCAGGGGCTTGGCTCCAGGGCCCCCTAGTGCTCGGTCACTGTGCGGGACAACTGAGGAGGGCACAGGTGTGGCGGAAATCCAGCAACAGGCCCTGCTGGGCAGCCACGCCCGGGTCTCTGCTGCAGTCTGTCTTGCCGGGACCTAGAGCTCCTCCACACTAGCTCCGTGAGGTTAAAGTAGGCACAACCAGACTGATGCCCATGGGGGGGGGGGGGTGGCTGCAGGGACACGTGACTCGGGGGTGCCAGGAGCCTCCTATTTGCATGTGGACGCTGGCCACCCAGGAGACATCACTTTGCGGCATCCCCCGAACTGTGCATATCTGAGTGTGGATTTGCGTGCATTGTGCAGTATTCACCGCGGAAGGTGAGAGAGGGATGCTGGACTCCAGGCCTGGCTCATAAGAGCAGTGCTGTGGAAGACGCTTACATAGCCGAAGATATCAAAAAGCTTGCTGAAATTCCAATCCTTTACTTCAAATACAATAAAATAAAACAGTTGGCATAGCTTCTTGTGAGGCTTGGAGCTGGACTAAAATGGAGCAATGTGGATCAAAAGAGGCCACCCAGAAGAAGGGGCCCGAATGGCCAGTACTTCCGCTAAGGGACACTCACAGCGCTGGCCTTCAGAGAACGCAAATCCAAACAGCGCTGAGATTCCATCTTGCCCAGAAGGAGCGCCCAGCCTTAGGAACTCAAGTAATAACAGGCGTGGTGAGGTCGCAGGGGAGCGGAACCCTTCTCTCTGGTTGGTAGGAAAGGAAACTCGCAAAATCGCTGTGGAAATCAGCATGGAGAGCCCTCAAAAAGCAAAACCTAGGGACTCCGTTTGGCGCAGGTGCCCCCTTCTAGACATCGTTCGGAAAGAGTGAGAGACTTGGTATTGCAGGGGTCCATCTGCACCCACGTTTATAGCGGCGCAACTCCTCCCAGCTAACCCTAGGAAACAGCTTCCACGTCCGGATGCGGAAGAGGCGGGTTTGCACCCCCGGAGCTCTGCTCTGCCGCCGAGAAGGCGGTGTTGAGTTGTCCCTAGGAGAAGGCTGCCCGGACACTGTGATGCTACGAGAAACGAGCCAGCATGCCCACTTAAATGTCACATGCTTTTTCTTATATGGGAAACCGGAATTTATAATTAAAGAGCAAAACAAGAGATAATAGGAAGCAGAGATGGGTTTTTCTCAGATGAGAGGGCGCCAAGAGCTGGTGGAAAAGGGGGAGCCACGGCAGGCGGTCTCGCGCCTCCGCCAGCCCCACGGGAGCAGGGCAAGCAATGGGCACTGCAAACAGGACTAGTAAAAGGGTTTTATGAAGGGGCCAAAGGAGCCTCTTCATAAAATAGTCTGGGGACCTGCGAGGTGGAGCAAGATACAGGGTATAGAGTGAGAAGAAGGCTCGTGAGTGGAGACCAGGGGTTGGAGTGGGGCAAAGACTACCATGACAGATGACCAGGCAGGGGTGGAGCCCAATGGGCACCGCCACCACCACCACAAGGAAAATGGAGGCGCACTTTGCAGCCAACTCCTGGCACCCCTGGTGTCCCTGGCACCCCTGCAACCCTCCCCTGAAGAGGAGAGAAGAGGATGGTGGCCCTCTGCAGTGGGGACATCAGGTGAGTCCTCTGGGCCCGAGGTCGGATTTCAGGCCCCAGGCTGGTTTTCAGGGCAGTGGGCAAGCACGCTGACCGTGGGCTCTGCTAGCCTTCAGCCCTTTTGGATCTTGCTCTGGGCTACGGAGCAGACACACCACAGACAGACCTACTGTCTATGTGAGTAAGGAGAAGTGACTTTTCTGGAAAACAGGTTACACCTGAACACAGTCGAAAGGTTGACTTGGGGTGTGAAAATATTCACGGGCAGTATGTGACCACAGCAAAACTGGGATTCAGGAGAAAAGCCAGGAGACTGAGAAGTAATACTGCACTCCTGATCTTAGGGATTTGAAAGCATTTCCTGCCGTCTTCCTGGGAGGTTTTCAGAGTCTGCAGTGCGTGCTTTCAGGCGCAGGCCCAGTATTTGGGCCCTCGGTGCCCAGCACATGATAAATTTTCTGTAAAGCCTTGTGGGAGGAATGTGTTAAAAAGCCGAAATGAATGAGAAAGTCGCTGTGTAGTCAGTGCAGTCCTGGTGGGTAAAGTGTAAATGAGGGTCGGGGTCACCTGGAACCCCCTAGGAGAGCCTGTGAGAACAGGGCCCCTGAAAGACTAGCCCACCCCCCCTCCAAGGCCTGGGGTGAGAGATGCTTGGGGGCTGACCTTGATGTTAACCTTGAAACAGAACCCTCTTGCTGAGACCCTGACACTAGAGTTCCCTTATCCTGACACTCAAGAAGAATTTTCTAGAAGAATAGACTTCTTATTGTTCACCTTGAATAAACAATGACTTTCACTACAAAGTCCTAAGTTGAGAGCCTCCTGAGAGCGACACTTCCATGCATTGAGTGCACTCTGTGTCCATTCCCCATGGCATGGAGGACAGCAGGCCAGTCCTCAGGTGGGCTGTGGTGGGGGACAGAGGCCAAATGGAGCTGTAGTTGGCAGGGTGGGCAGGCAGGTGGGCTGCGTTTCTGGCCCTTTCTGGCCTCCAACTTTTAGGGCAAGTACCACCTGTGTTATGGGAGCCTTCTACTCGACTCAGGGCCACTGGTCTCAGATCACCCTCCAGAACCATCTAGACCAATATTTGGCCACGAGAATTCCCACACAGCATTGCCCAGCACAGGCCTTGGGTTCAAGACTGGTGGTGGCACCCAGGAGTTGTGCTCTTCGGGTGAGGGTGGGAAGATTCTCAGCCAGAAATGTGAGCTGAGAGTCAGTAAATGCCAAGAGTGAAAATCAGACCCTAGGCAATTAGCAGCCGTGAGAAGCCTCACTTCCTCTTAGACAATGTTATGCATAATTACATAAAATCCCCAAACCATAAATGAACTCAAAGAGAGATGGGGCCAAGCCAGCTGTCTGCAGCAGGGAGACCCTTCGGTTCAGGCTGGCGTGAGTCATTTCCATGCCGCATCCCCAAGTAGTGCAGCTCACCCGGGCAGTGGAAAGGGCAGGCTGGGCTGGTGTGGAGCGGGCTGGGGCTCTGGAGAGTGGAGCTGGCTCCGTGTCGGAGGCAGGTGTAAGCTGTCAGCCTCCGAGCAGGCCAGGAAAACAGGTATCAAGGACATGTGTTCTTCAGATCGCTCCCACCCCTCAGCCTCTTGGCTCAAGTTTCTGTCACACACAGCTCAGCCAGAGCTCACCCTCGTGATGAGTGTGTGATCCCTGGCAAAAATTCACATTCAGGACCCATAAATCCACACACCGATGGTTCTGGAGGCTTTCCCATTGCACCATGCAGTGGTAAATTCATACATATTGCACAGCCTGTCCTATTTACACAGGATAATGAGGAACATATCTTGGATGCACATCTGAAGGCCCTAGATAATCCCCAAACCTAATTTTTAAGTGAAATGGTTTCAACTTCCTGCCTCACTGAACAGCATTTCCTTCAATTCTTGCTTTGCAGTTCCTGGAAGGAGAAGCTGGCATGCGCAAAGGCACGCCCTGTTTGCATGCCGAGTTGCATGGAGAAGCTCTATGCGCATGGTTAAGAGCTCTAAATGCATTCTACGTGAGGACCTCGCCATTCCAAACTAGCCGGATGTAAAAGAATCTTAATGATTTTATAGGGTTTTTGCCCTAATGTACTTGCCATATAGTTCTGATTTTCACACACTGTATTTGCTGGAAGTCGGGAAGATAGGTGTAATGGAAGGATGCGTGAGAGCGTACGTGCCTACTAGGGGCCAACCACTCTGCTGAATATGGCCAGGGAGGAGCAAACAGACTGGGTGGCTCTCCTTCTCCATGAACACTCTGCAGTCCAACTGCAATGCGAAGCATAGGCGCTATCTTTGCAGCCAAAGGCGATCCCAAGCATAGTGTGTAGGGAGCGGCAGCCGGGCCGCTGCCTGGAGCACTGCGAGTCGTGCTATGTTCACTGCCTAGGCTGAAGAGAGCTCTGCAGCCTGCTCTTCTTTCCTGCTCAGCGGACAGCTGGACTCTGCAAAGAGAAAGCCTTCTTCATGAGCCTAGCCCTCAGCCTCCCTGAGTAGAGCACGGCGGCTCCTGCATGCAGATGCTGAAGTCTTCCTGAGCATGTTTACATAGTACTTGTCTCTGGAGAACATGTTTATTTTTAGTGGTAAATTATCAGAGCTGTGAGGCTAAAACCTCACCTACTTTTTGCACGAGTTTTAAGGAACCAGATTTCAGACCTCAGGACCACGGAACACACAGCCTGCGCACGCAGGTGCCAGGTAGTGAAGTTGATTAATGACTCACTGATGGAACAACAGTGAGGGCCCGCGAAGCGCCTCTTTTCATATTGTTCCTGGTTGGAATTTATTCATCACTGAGAAGAATGAGCTAAGTGATGGCTCTTAGAGACTGGAGGTAGAAACTTTAGATCTGTGAACTCAGTTCATTGCTCAATGTCTGCAGAGAGTCAGCACAGAAAAGGGTCAGGCCCCAAGCTCTGCTGGCGAGACTGCTGAAACTGCTAATAGGGAAGGAAGCCTGCGTCGGATGCTTAGGATTCCACGGCCGCTGTTCCCAGGGAAATTCTCTCCTCAATTCTTACAGAGTGGCAAAGACAGCTTCAAATCCTCCGGGAAGGGATCTGGAGACGCATCATACACACAGCCACCAGCGTCGTTTTAGTGGGGCACAGAGGACAGAGAGCGGGGACCCACTCCAGGCCTCAGGCTTTGCACCTGTTGCCCGCAGAGACTTGACAGCGCCGCTCCTCTGAGGAGGCCCTGAAAGGCTGGAGGGCAACAGCTTTTTGTTCTTCTTGAGCCTGGGACTTTCGGTTCCAAGCAAGAGAAGTGGCCGATCTTATGCTTTAATTCAGCCTTTTCCACTGCTCACTCAGCTTTCAGCTGCATGAAACAAGCATCTCGCATGTGTCTTTCACGTAATTGAAAGTCTGAGAAATACACCCGAGAATTCAAATGCCACCAGTGTCCTGTGGCTCCTCCCATCTGCCTCACTGCTTGTCTTTCTATATGATGGGCACATTTTACATGGTCGTTGGCAAGAATTTGCATGGGGAAATGAGCTTCTGCTGTTTCGTATCCATGCGTCCATCCCAGAAGTGGACCTCGACTGCTCAATGTGGAGCACGCACACGTACCTCTGTGAACTCAGTTCATTGCTCAATGTCTGCAGAGAGCCAGCACAAAGAAGAGTCAGGTCCCAGTCATCACTCCCACAGGGCCAGGAGTGGATAACCTGAGTCGTGCACCTGTGCCGACAGCCAAAGGAGGTGGGGCCATGTGATGAAACCTCCCACAGGATGCCAGCCTCAGGGGTATGGGTGATGGTAAACAAGGAACACCCACTGCAGCAGTGAAGGGATGCGCGGAGCTCTGATGCTCTTATACAGGTGGCTGCCAGCTGCTCCTTCTCCCCACCCCCACTTCAAGGTGGCGAGGGTACCCAGATGAAAGATTCTCTCCGTGTGAGTCTGCGGTGGTGCTTCTGGGTGCAGTCGGCACTGGAGCTAGTGGGCTCAGTAAAGCAGGCTGTCATGTCCAGTATGGACGCCGCCACCAGCCTGCTGAGAGCATCAAGTGAGTCACACAGTGGGGGAGCGAAGCACTCTCTATTCCTGGCTTTCCTGTGTGAGCCGGGGTTTTGGTCCTCTCTGCCCTCGATCTAGGTTTCCTTCATTGGCTGCCCTGCTTTTCCAATCTTTGGCTGTTGGACCGGGTCTTCCTCCCACACTTCCCTCAACCCACACACATTCTACTGGTCCCACTTCATTTTTCTAAAGATCCTTGGCAAATGTCTTCAGGCCATTTATTACCTGGCCCCGTTAGCCAGTGCCAGGGTACCAAGAATACCTACCCTATAGATGAGATGAGGAAAATCTGAATGATATTTGAGCACCTTGGTGCATGATAATAGGACAGCTCTTGTGGATATCACTGAGGGAGTGGAGAGTGGTACCTACCAGCAGCTAGGCCAGGAAGCTGCAGAGGTCCCTAGGATGCTAAGGGTCGAACAGGAAACCGAGGGCCCAGGAGACAGGTCCACTCATTCAAGGCTTGCTGTGGTTATGTGTTTATGAGGCTGGGCCTACAGAAGCTAAAATCATCAGGGCGAGGGTAATTCCCCCATGAATTTCTCACCACCCACCTTGCATGCCTCAGGCCGGCCTCAACAGCTTGATCTCAAGTTATTGTTGCTGATGTTGTTATCACCATTGCTGGCATTGTACAGAACTGCAGAGGCTGCTACGAAGGCGAACTCCAGTCGCCTTGGAGCTGACTGATTAACCTCAGCGGCCAGAACTCGGCGGCCACACCAGAGAGCGGTGTTTTTATTGAACTCAAGGACGTACCCATAAACTTCTCTAGAAGGTGAAAATTTCGAAGGAAGTTGGCATTTGCTTAGTGTGGTATCTGCTCGCTCGTAGAAGGCCTCTCAGGAGACAGAGCCTCCCTTCCTCTCCTGCTTTATGCTGAATTAAGTAGTACTCTATTTGAGGAAGTTTTACATTTCCCCTAATGCAAATCTATTTTAAGGTCAGCTAAGGCAACTAAAAATAAAAGCCCAAGTCCGGCCTGTGCCTCTACTCATATGTCCCATTTACTCAGCAAGGTGGAGGGCTTATTGCTGTGCGTGGACGCGGCGGGCTGTGGGCATACGCCGGGCATCCACGTCTCTGCCAACTGGGAATCACAGACGGTGTGGCTGTCAATGCATAGTCACTCATTTTTAGCATAAGCTGTACTTTAAAAAAACTTATAAAGAACTGGGCTTGTTATACTTTTGAAAATATTTATGTGCTGCGATTCTTCTTTTTTCTGTGTTTAGCACAGGGTCTACAGGGTCTTATTACACAGATCAGGCACGTAGTGATCCTCCTATTTTTCAACCTCCCAAGTGCTGGGATTACAGGTGTGTGCCACCACTCCCAGTCTCAATTGCTGTCTGGGCATGCCCCCAGGGTGGGGCCGGCATGGCAGGCTGGGGATTGAACCCCCAGCCCCTGCTATGCTGTGGTTCTTAAAACAAGCAAATATTAACTATTTGGAGGTGCTCTGTTCCATGTTGGGCCACCTGGTCTGTGTGTGTGGTTAAAGGGCTGGCCCGGGCTGCCCCCAGCTTGGGTGGTCCCTCCTTCTCTTCCACAGGCCTGGGAGATCTGTCCCTACCTAGTTGCCGCTGGGAACAAAGGCACAACTGATACGATGGCAGGTAAGTTTTAGACACACTTAAAAATATCACCAGCTATTCCCTTAGCAGTTGGCCCTGCTTGCGATCCCTGGTGGCCCAGCCTGCTCCCTCCAGGCCTCTCACCACCCACGGGGCTGCGTGTCGAGCTCATCCTGGCCCCAACGCCTGTGCATCGCAATGCCCGACCTGACGTGCATGCTGTCTCCGCCCGGCACCCGATGAGGGCGAATCACCTGCTGGCCCTGCCCTGATTGTCACCAAGTCCTCCTCCGGGACATGTGTAAGAAGTTCCCAGCTCCACCCTCGCTCTCCGGCATCCGTGGCACAGCCTGATTTGACTCTTTCACCTGGGCGTGGCACGAGTCCCCAGTGGCTTCTCTCTTCTCCCACCTTCTCGCCTACTCCTTGTCCGTGGAACAGCCCCATGTATTTCTCACACCATAGATGCAACCACGAATTCTTTCACTTGAATGACAAAAGCTGTCCTTACCAAGATCTCAGCGACAGCCCTGGCCCATACTCGTGCTTCTCAGCGTGGAGGCGTTCCCTCATGAGGAGGACTGAGAAGCACCCCGTGCTCACTCGGGCAGCAAAGTCTGTGGAAAGATGAAACTTAACAAAGCAAGCCCAACACAAATGATATTGTAGAGCTTGAGGTGGGAACCCCTCCTCGGCTACACTCAGAGGCTTTGCTCAGGAGAACCTGCTGGGACCAAGCCTTCTAGAGACTTATCAGTCTCTATTTGTATCTCAAAATCAAGGCTTGAAATGTTAACTGGTTAAAAGGTAAAGCAGACTGTATGCATTAAAGGACAAGCAGGAGTTCGCCACTCAATATCAGTTATCTGGACAAGAATACAATAAAAGTTGACAAAGCTGATACACTGGCTCCATCCTTCACTAATTCCCATGGACCACATAGACTTTTGGCAGCAGTGGCAGGAAGCACATCAACTGGTTTAAAGTATTGGAAACCGGAGAGGGAAAATTTAATTATAGTAAAGCTTTTGGATAAATTTCTAATTAAGGGAGAGAAGGTCTTATGCAATGTAAAAATTAATAAACAATTTCTTGCCTTATCTTTAAAAAACCATTAACTATACCTGAAAGATTATATGTAAATATATGTAAATTACAAATAATATAATAAACAGTAATGGATCTACCGCCCAAGCAAAGCAATGGAAAATGATGTGTAATTTCTGTAGATCTCATTCTGCTCCCCTCTGAGCAGTCACCAGTTTCCCCACAGGGATACCCAGGCTGACACGGTGAGCTCAGGGGTAGCCGGGACATGGGGGTGGCTGCGACTCAGGGGTGGGAAGAGTCCTGGAGCTGGGTCACCCTTCCCTGCTGGTGATGAGGTCCTGGTCACCCTGAGTGGGGTGGGGCTGCAAAGCCACAGCCCCAGTGCCTGTGCAATGGCTGATCATCTTGTGGAGGGGACCAGGACAGCACGTGGCAGACAGTAGCCCACTGGCTGGCAGGAGAGAAGCACGCTGGTCCTGCGCACAGTGGGGTGAGGGCTGTTGCTCAGCACCCCGATCCCTAGAGCATGCCGCCTGCACCTGCTTCACAAGGAGCTGAAAACCACGGGGCTCCCCTGGCGGTTTTCGAAGAGGCCATGAGGCCTGGCCCTACTGAACCCTTAATCAAGAGATCTAACCGCAGGGAAAGTAGATGCCCACCCTACATAAGTTTGTCATGCCAAGGTCAGGTCCTAGCTGGGAAAAGGGGCCATGCTTTTGGGGGTCCAGACATCTGGGTGAATCACTGCAGAAACTGTGAAGGTCCAGAATTCCACTTTGTCAGAAGTACCCCTACCATGCCAGCTTGCAATAATTTGAGGTCTCTCCCCAGTCATAGTGTGGCTCCCACACATCTCTACCTCCAACATTCAGTCTAGAACTGGCCTTAGCCATCCTGAAGCCTTCAGGAGCTGACAGTAGAGAGAAAGTGCCAAGCTTGGGAGAAGCTATAGACCCAGCCTGCACCGACTGTGGATCGAGGAGAGTCTGCTCAGAGACGTGCTGAGGGGGCTCAGGCAGGAAGGAGGCACTGAGAGGGGGAGACTTAATAATCTGAGACCACTCTCCAGAGACCTAGGGTGCAGCACTATGGCAGGCTCCTCAGGATGTAGAGTGACCTTGCTCTTACCATGGCTCCTGGAGCTAGACAAAGTGAGGGCCACAGGAGAGCTAAGCTCCCCAGTTGCCAGACAGCGAGGAACGCAATGGACATGCCTGGTGATGTGGGCCTGGAGGCCACCAGAGACTGTCCAGTGACCATGGGGACCCTGGGAGCTGCTGCCAGAGAGGCCATGGGCTGGTGGCAAGCATCCCCAGTGTGTCTGGGTGTCTGCCCTCCCCAGTCCAGGCTGCAGGCCGGTACAGACCAGGGCCTGCTGACGACTGCAGGGGCGGTAAAATCACAACACAGTAAGCCAGGTGGACACAGTTTTTGCAGTGAGTGGCAGATTGGAATGGCACCCATGCAGGCCTGTCCCACATGGATGAACAGAGACGGTGAATAGAATACCATATTCTGTGCTGAGACACAGGAAAGCACTGCTAAGAGTGCGACTCAGCATGCACCGCTAGAAAAAAAATCAGAGCTAATGTCCAGAGACCAGGAGGGGCTCCTGAATAAATGGCTTCTTGCCATCTCCCCAAACCTAGGTCAGTTTTTAGGCTTATGACCCAGAAGCTGGAGAGGAGGCCAGGTCCCAGGGGAAGAGCCAGGAGGCACCGGTAAGAGAACATGTGGGAATGACTTCCCCGCAGCACCCCACGGAGACCCATGCCTGTTTGCCTTGATGCTTGCACATTAGTATTTAGATCTAGGACTCCCCACTCACCTCCCTGCCACCAGAGTCTCATGTGTCAGGAGGTAAGGTTTTGTAAAGTGACCAGGACGTGGTGAAGCCATGTTCAACCACAGATCGGTTCACTGATGACTTCTTGGCTGAATGTGCATTTAGGATGTGTGGGGCCTGGCCTGAAAGATGGGCCCCTGGGCACAGCCCGGAAGGTTGCATTCTTGTCCCTGGCTCTGCTGTCCTCTCTCTGCTTCCTGGCCACCATGACACAAGCCGTTTTCTCCACCAGGCCCTTGGACCATGATGTTTTTGCCTTGGGACCAGAATGTCAAGGATGAACCATGAGCTAACATGAACCTAGAAGCTGGGAGGTGTCTTGTGCTCAGGCACAAGAAGGTGATCAATTCGCTACAGATGGGGGAGCAGGCAGTATCCAATATTTTGAGGTATACTGGACAGAGGATGTCATGGCCAAGAGCACCCTAGGCCAAGGGCATGAATAAAGTCCTGGGCAAAGCCAGCTTGCAAGTGGGTCCCGCAAGCTCAAGAGCTCACTGGGTGCATGATTATTTCTTTGATCCCAGAGGCACAGCTGAAATTCCTAGGTGTGACAGCTCAATGGTCCCCATATTGTCTCTCTTCTCTGGTGAAGTGGAGGCTCCCAGCCAGGACAAAAAATGGGGAGGAGTAGATGGTGACAGGGTAGATCACTGCCTCTTTTACAAAGCCAGAGCAGGCTTCCTCTGTGAAGGCCCCAGTGTGAGGACGTTGGGCTTTGTGTGGTCTCTGCTATAACCGCTCTACACAGCCACAGGAACTCATTAGCAAATAGGTGTGGTTGGCTTCCAACAAAAGAGGTCAGCCAATAGCTCGCCAACCACTGACTCGAGGATGAATGGGCTGGGGGTAGAGAGCCGCCCGTCATGTGATCACTGAGGTCACCAGTCCTGCCTCAGCAGAGCCTGACTCTGCAGGATGACAGCAGAGTACCTCCAGCCCAGACCATAGGAGCTTGGGTGACCACAGGAATCATCATAGCCTCAGACACAGAGAATGCAGGTACTGATTTTGGAAGTGCATTCTTTCAATTCTGACAAAAATGAGGATCAAAAATAGTTAACCTCTAAGAGGAACTGGTGGTGTTACAAGGCGTATGCTTACCGTTGTGCCCCTGGGATACTCTTTCATGCCCTCTGTCACAAGGTAACCTGAAAAGATCTAGGCCACCTGGATGCCCCACCGAATCTCACAATGATTCCCTAAGCCAAAGACATTGTGCTAACTGGGTGGAATAATCCACGCAGAGAAGTGAAGCTTGACTGAACACATTCTTCAAGACACTTGTGCTGGGTCATGGAGAGGTGGAAGGTGAGGGTGGCACTGTGGCTGTCCACTTGAGCCAAAACTCTTAGGTTCCATGGTAAGGTGGGTGCTGGGACAAGTCCCACAAAATTTCAGGAAAGGAAAGGCTGCTGCTGCACAAGGCGGCAGGGAGAGACATTCTTTCAGCCAAGTGATTCGCTTCAGAGATTTCTGATTCTCTTAGCAAATCTTTGCCTGATTCTGTTGGCAAAACAGTAAGTTGGAGAACCACAAGGCCATGGTGACCAAAGGCCCAGACACTCCACAAATGGTTTGGTAAACACTATGATGTTGGCCATCAAGACCATGAGCAGATAGCTAAGAGTGAGGACAAACTGAAATGTTCAGTGGAAGGGATCCACGATGTATAATAATCGTTGCCTCGTGACCAGCTGCAGTGGCAGAGCAGGTCGTCCTCCAACCCTCCCAAGCTGTCCTCCAAGGGACTGGCACACAAGCTCTGGAAAATCTGCGTACCTGAGATGAAATGGAGCTGAGCACAACAAGGGGTGGACTGTGGTGGCTGGAGCTGTGCCTGCCGAGGCTCCTCGGAGAGCAGGGTTTCTGGGGTAGTTCTGGCAGTGGCGTCGGTCATCTCCAGTGTGACTGACTCAAGTGCCATGAGAGTCAAGGCTGAACCCAGTGGGTGCACCACAGCCAGGAACTGGCCCTGGTTGGCATGTTAAGGCCTTGTCATTTGGATTGACAATGCATCAGCATCCCCAGCACTCTGTTGAGTTGGCATAGGTGCTGTGCCTGGCTGCAGTTGAGTTTCTTTCTCTGCCCTTTTACGAGCTGATTCTCAATGAATATCCTGCCTCAGTATCTATTCCCAGACAACCCAACCTGTGATGTGTGGTTTCACTCTGCTGGCATGAATTTCCTTTTGTTTAGCATGCATGGTGTTAATTTTGATCCCTAGAGTTGCAGATATGTGGTTTATATGAATACTGGCTTTCCAGTTGCCAATATCTCTTTCACTATGATTTCTTCTCCTTTACTCTGAGCTCTTTCTTCTGCAACTTGGATAAGATTTATAGTCTTCCTTCTCTTCCCTCCCTCATTATCTCTTTCATCTTTTTCTTATTACCTTGTGTTGCAATTTTAGTATTTTTTATAGATCTCTTCCAGTGCACTATTTATCTTGTCATCAAAGGGTGAACTTGATGCTATACCCTTTGATCAAGATTTTTTATTTCAAAGTTTTATTTTCCAAATCTTTAGTTAAAAATTAAAATCATTAGTTTATTTCCACATGGTCTGCTGTTGATTGGCCCTATTTCTGATAGAATCTTTCATAACTTGATCAACTTTACATGACTGCTATCAATTTTGTATTGGACAATTTCAGCACTAGATGTTCATGGGTCCGGATCTGCTCTGATCTTTCGTTTCATTGTTCATGCTTTTGTGGCTGTTTCTCTCACCTCAAAGGCAGTATTCTGTGAGTTTCCTGGTCTCTGATCATGAGCTGTGGTTTGATGGTGCATAGTGAGAGTCAAATTAAAGAGTGCTCAGTGTCTCCAAGTATGAGTTGTTTCTACCAGAGACCCCCGCAGGCCTCTGCTAGGGAACCAGGGGGCTTTGCTCTCACTGCAGTGGCCGCTGTCCCTTCCAGATGTCCCTGCTCCTGGTACCTATGGCCTCTGGTGAGGTTTCAGAGGAGGGGAGGGAGTGGCCCCAGTCAGAACCTTCTGTGAGACCTGTCATGTCTCAGGGGGTGTCCCCAGTAGGAGTTACTATTCCCGCTGAGGACAGTCTCTTAGAGCACAGAGTCAGCCAGAATGACACAGGTTAGGAGCTTCAATAGGAGATATGGATCTAAGAGGCCAAACACATGGCTCTGTGTTCATAAACCCACTCATACATGTGATGGCCATGACTGCATAAGGGCAGCAAGTGGGCCAGGCATGGTGGCGCACAGCTGAGCCCTGGCCCTGGGGAGGCTGGACGGGAGGATCCCCGCACTCAGAGCTCAGAAATGAAATCGTGCGGCGCATCTCCTTCCGTGTCTCACACTGTCACTCGTGGAATCCCCAGCTCACGAGCGGAGTCCCCTTCTTGTGGGGCTGGGTCCTTTCACAGACGCAGCCCAGCCCAGGACCCGGTGGCTGCTCAGTAAGTGCTCATCAGCTTCCACAGGACGAACACTCTTTGCTGGGCCTGGCGGCTCTCAGGAGGCTGAGGCAGGAGGACTATGGGAACCTGAGGCCAGCCTGGCTACATAGTGCCTTCGAGGGCAGCCTGAATTACAGAGTGAGTCCCTGTCTCCTAAAAAACAACCTAACCAAACCATACCAAAACCAAAACAAAACCCCACAGCACAAGATATTCTCACTCTGCTGCATACATACACACACACACACCAAGCACCAGCACCAGAACACACTCCTAGGTGCTGTGCGAGGTATAAAGGTGAATCACAGAACGAATGTGTTCACGCGCAGTAAGAAGGAAGAGACGTGTGGAGCCATCCTGCCGCATGGTGTACAACGTGGGACGGGTGTGCAGACACAGCAAGGGGTGAAAGGTGCGAACTCAGCCATCGCAGCGTGGGGACTAGAACGAAGCTCCCCCCAGAGGCTTGTTTGCTGTGCGAATCATCAGCTAGGAACACCCAGCCCCTGACACATTGGTCAGAGCGCCGTCTGCCACGTTGGCTTCCCTGAGAAGCAATGAACTCATACTCCTGCAGAAGGCTGCTGGGAGGAGGAGGGGGTGGCGTGTCCAGGCGCTGCTCCTCCAGGACTTCTGCAGAGACCTCCTTTGGGTGCAGCAGGCAGGGTGCTTCTCGGAGGCAGCTTTGGACTAAAACGGGTCTTGGCTGCAGGCAGAAGGCATGCAGGGTGGAGCAGAGCGAGCAATGGGCTCCCGGGGGGACACCGGCACTTCAGGACCAGCTGAGGGTCACACGGTGGTCCCCCAAGTGGCCCAGTCCTCCAATCCCTGGAGAGGGGGCAGGAAGCTGAGCCCCTGGTGGGAACCCATGGGAGCAGATTTGCATGATAGAATTCCAGGGACACCTGGGGGCACCTCCCATGGGTGTCACACTGCCCCAAGGAGAGAGGACACAGTAGATGTGCCCAGAACCTAAAAACCAGGGAGCCCTGACCCAAGAGAAGGCCCGACTCGTCTTGGGCTCTGGGCAGAGAGACGGCTTCGCGGCCCACCCTGCAGGCTGCAAGTGTGGCTTTAGGTGCAGTTTATGCACGCAGCCTCGATGGCTCACCTGTGTCAGCTTGCCAGGGCTGTGGGGCCCCAGAAGCTCACACAGCAGCCTGGGGGCGGCACAGCTCACTGCGTGCAATTGCTCCACGGGGCGTAGCCATGCCAGGCACAAGCGGTGTTCGATTTATTCTCTTGCTGCATCCGCGGGGAGGTTGAAAGGATGACTGAGAGGAAAGAAAAAGCGTGTGGCTGCAGCTGGAAGCGAACGGCGACTTGGGGCGCATGCGTGGACTTCTGCTGGTGCCATTGCACGGTTGTTCCCTGTGGGAAGCAGTCTTGGCACCCCCGGCAGCGCGGATCTGGGTTCCACTCTGGTCGGTCCAGGATTTCCGAGGCTCAGCATTACTAACACTTCACCGGCCAGACCCTTTGCTCCTGGCTTGTGAGGTGCCAACGGTGGGCAGTGCAGGGCTGTGGAGACCCTGCTGCCAGCTGAAGGCACAGCTGTCCCAACCCCATAGACGACGAGGGCCTCAAGCTTGGGGGGACACGCCCTGTCAGAAAGCAACCAGGGCCCATTCTCTCCTGACCTGCGCTCCTTGGAGAACTTGTAGCTTCCGGTTGTTGCAGGATTTGCTTTGGCTTGTGGCTACAGCCCGCAGAAACCCTTCCTGGGGCTTGAGATGCTGGCCTGCGCTGTGCTTTTCTGCAGCACCCAGAGTCCAGAGCCTGCGTTCTGCCACACACGCACCTGTTGCTCCCTCCTCGGCTCTCATCCTCCAGCCCCACCCCGGCCTTCACCCTGCCACCCACTTCCTGCCCCCACAGAACATGAAACTGTGCCTGTAGAGAAAGATGTGCCGGGCTAGGCTGTGGATGTCCTTCAGGATAAAGTCCTCATGTGCAGCTCTGCTGTCTTCTCTGTGGCTGTGCTTAGGGTCATGCTACTGGACCTGTGGACAGGAGCCCGCAGTCCATGCCAGGAGCCCCCAGCCCATGCCATGCGCCAGGTGTGTCTTCCAGCCACAGTGGCACACGGGGCTGGTTGCCCACTGGAGGAAGCTGCTTGACTCCGAGGTGAGGTGAGCCCAGCACCCCCTGGGGTCTCTTGGGTGGATGCAACTCCCAGCCACGCTCCCCAGCTTGCAGGCAGGTGGAGGCGGGTCTGCACCCTGGGCTGGGACTGGAGGGAGAGGAAGGCAGGGCTGGCGTGCTACTGCCTGGTTCTTCTCTCGCAGGGCAGCTGTGGCTAGCACTGTCCTTGGCCCACACCTTGCCCGCTAGAGGTGGTATTTGGGGTAAATGTTAGTGGGTGCTCCAGAGCGTGGGGAGAATTACTCAGTCTAATTGTCATTGCATCGGCTCACATTAAGCATCCTGGGCATGTCTTCCTTTTTATGTTGAAGGAGAGTCCATTGTAAAATGCAGAATGAGCATGTTATTTTTTTCTACTAGAAATCATGCACTGCATTTTTTACAAAGAAAAACACTGAATTTATTGTATCCTATGATTACCTCTCATTTTTATGCTAATATAACTAGGATTTATGTATTGCATTATTTTTCCATAGTGCATCTATTTTGATAAGTTAAAAAAAAAGGAAAAGAAAAAACTCTCCAAAACATCTCTGAGAAGGGTCATAAATCCTTAAGAGCAAAACATAACCAATCTCTTCCTCTCTACTCATCAGAAATAATCTGTAATATTCATAGATATTAGATTCATAAATAGATTTATTCACTGGAATGATGGATGTGGCCTTAGTTCCCTCCACACAAGTCCCGGGCAGGGCCCGTGTGGCCCTGCAGCCTCTCCCGTGCGGCATGAGCTGGCCTCTCCTTGGCCTGGGAAGTTCTGGAGGCCCAGTGTGCCGGTGGCAAGGCCACCTCCCAGGAGCCCAGGGCTGCTCGGGTGACACCAGGCATCTTG
>PVKN010015621.1:0-18378 GCA_004027915.1 Capromys pilorides | reverse complement strand
GTGCCTTACTTCCCATTCAACCAGCCCAGACCATTGGCAGCCTCTCCTAGGGTCAACCACAACCCTGAGTCTCCTCCTAGAGAGGCAATGTGATGTATGTTATGGCACACACAGTCACAGGCAAGATTTGGGTCTCCTCCCTTCCCCTTCTTACTATGGGATACAGGAGTCTGGCAAGGCTGTGCTCTGAGGTAGAATTTCTTCTGTTGTCTTCCCCCTCCGCCTTCAAAGCCCAGTGTCACATATGTGAATATGCCTTTCATTGTCTCATGACATCACTGATGAATTACTGGTCCTGAATGTTTGCTGAGCCGGCCACAAGATCAACTCCTTGGAATGTCAGTCCAAGACAAGTGTCCATTTAGAAATGTCTCTATGCTTCCTTCTTTTCAGAAAGCGGAGACTTGGGAATTCTGTCCCCTCCTTCCTGCTACAGCTGCCAGGAAGCTTAGCAGCAAACTGAGGCCCCATACTCTCTGAGGTGCCTGCTCACATGCATTCCCTTGGCTTCCTTCCTTTTAGAGTGCTTTGTTTTGTTCTATTCTCAACAGAATATCCTCTATCCTCTGTTTTAACCTCTAAAGAGAAGGGGGAGGGAACTGACATTTATAGCCTATGGCTTAAATGTGCAGCCTGCATGACTCTGATGGCCTGTGCCCTCAAGTCCCTGCTCCTGATCCATCCACGTCGCTGGACAAGTTCTTGCCTCTTTTTGGGCCTCAATCTCCTCTTCTGTAGGATAGCCTTGGTAACATCTACTACTTCAGAGACTTCTCTGGGATTGAATAAAATTACTCATGCAAAGCATTTGCAACTATGCCTTGATCTTGGTGAATGTTGACTAATACTAACTCTGACTGTCCTCATCTAATTTTCATTCCTCTGCACCAAGAAATTTGTAAGGTGGAGGGCTCTCAGATTCTCAAAAGACTCCCAGGCCCTTGACGGGATCTCTTGTATTTTACAAATGGGGAAAGAGAAGCAGATTAATGTTGGGATCATGTTAGGAAAAATTGTCAAAGGTGGAATTTGAGTCCAGAATGTATGTCTGCTCCTCTTTAGTTATCTCTCTGGGTCAGCAGTCTCAAACCAGCCAGGACCTCCAATGCCAAATGGCTCTGTAAGAGTGGCCACATGAAATGAAGGATTTCCCTCTGCCTCTCCACCACCTATCAGATGAGGTATATTGGTTGGCTCAGTGGTTCTCTGGTCGGCTGGGCTTTCAGGTGTACCAACACTGGTTAGAGATGCAGATTGCCAGGCTCCACCTCAACCTATTGAACAGGGCTCCAGAAGAGTGAGTTCCAGGATTCTGTGTTCCTAAGGCACACTTCATGATTCTGATAAAACAATCTTGCTTTTACCCTTCTGTTGGGTCACACTGGACCCAAGCCTGGTAACCAGGTTGCCTCTCTGCCCCACAGATCTGAGCTTGGCCCCTCCAGGGCAGCCTGTGTTTCCATCATTTCTATATTCTTTTATATTGTCTCATTTTTATATTCTAGGGCAAAGCAGGCTTTGATCACCTTGGCCTCTTACACTCTCAGGCGAATTAGCAGTGACAGTGTGACCCACTGACTCACTCTGGCATTCTTTTCATTCATACTTTTATCTTCATTGATTCATTCATTTACTCAATTTCATTCAAAGCCTCTACATACACATTTACTTATTCTTTTTTCTATTGCATTCACTCTCTATATTATTCTGAATCATATTAGCAAAGAGATACATACTCAATTGGAATATTCTAGGTATTTTAATGATATAATATAGAGATGTAGGCAGAAGAGGAATTTCCCAGTGATGGGTACAGGCAGATATTATTTACCCCTGCGGTTCCACACTGCCAGTCACTCAGTCTTGACAAGATCATTGAATTGTTTCCATATAGCAGTTGCTTTCTTCAAGTCTTGGACTTCTAGATCAGCCCAAATTGTCCTTCTTCTGCAGCTCCATTACAGTGATATGTGCCCCTGCCTGATGAACCCCTATTCATTGTCACAACACTGCTCTGCCTAGGCCCACCTTGCTGAAGCTGCCTTGAAAATCCTACCCTGAATCCCTCTTCCGAACGAGGGCTAATCCTCTCTTTCCCTACTCATATCACAGGAACCACCCTGCCAACTTTTGTACCCACCCTGCCCAGCATCTTTTTGACTTATGCACTCTTTTCCAAATCTGAGCTCCTGCTTGAAGATCTGGTCCAAAAAGCCTTCCTCATCTCCTTCTGCTCCTCCTCTCCCCTCTCTCTCCCCCACTTTCACCTCTTTGGCAGGTCACACAGCTCTGGGTTCTATCTCTGTTAATTCTGATTGTCTTTTACTGTATCAGGACACAAGTCTCTTCCTCCCACGATGACATAGTGACCTGTACATTCTGGGTGCTGGATCTATAAAGGGATACATTTTCCTAGCACTTGGTGCTATGGCTGGGCTTGATAGCACAGATGTTACTTGCTGAGAGAATCACGTGGGGTTAGACATGTGTATGTATACACAGTCATGGTGTCATCTGTAACCACATGTATAGATTGCCATTACTAGTTTAGAGATTGGGTCCAGAGAGGAACAGAAGATGGCTCCAGATCGCAGTCTGCATAGGACAGCACCAGGGTAGGTCTTCCTACCTGGTCTCAAGTGTCTCTGTCAAGCAGTGTTGCCTCAGGTTTAGTCTTCAAAGCTTCCTTCTGTTATCTCCAGACTAGCAGCCTTCTGTCAAAGTAAGCTCTGATCTCATTGACACCTCAGAGCAGAGGCCACCAAATCATCAATCAACCCTGATGGCACCATTTGGACTCCAGAGCTTTTTGGCTGGAGCTGGCCCTGGTAACACCCTTAAGCTCAGAGCCTGTTGGGGTATATAGCCATCTCCAAGTATGTGCCTCCCACACAAACAAGTATATGGGTACATATGCCAAGCGTGAACTTTCACAATCAAGGGCATGGTGCTGCATGACTACTATATCATCAGTCACCACAGTTCTAACTCATAGAGCATCCACTATGTACCAGAGAATGGTCTTTATTTTTTTTCTTTTTGAGACAGGGTCTCGCTATGCAGTTCAGGCTGGCCATGAGCTGACTTTTGTAGCCCAGGCTGGTCTCAAACTCACACTGATCCTCTTGCCTCAGCCTCCCAAGTGCTGGGATTACAGGTGTGCGCCACCACACCCGGCTCCAGAGAACGGTCTTGGTGCTCCTCACCAATCATCTAAACTGATGCTGAGATCAGTGTGGCTCACATTTTACAGGTAGGATATAAAGCTACAGTGAGTTATGGATACACCCAATAGCATAGAGTTACTGTGTAAAAGAATGGAGTAAGGGTTAACCCAAATTTCCTACTGCACAAGCAATAACTCTTATTGCCAGAGCTCTCACAACTGACTCAGAACTATCCTTAAATGTGCACACAAAATACCTGTATTTGTAGACATAGCTATTTGCTGGTGTGCACTTATGTAGATGTTCCTTGCATGCCCCACCCCAGATTCATAATACATCTATGCACAAGAGCACAGATTCTTTGTTCTTTTGGGTTCCCACAGTCCTTTGTGGTTCTTCTCAGTGCTGCCATTGTTTCCCTCTGGATCAGCCATGTCCAGAACAAGAACACCCTGGCACCCCCCACAGGCCCATAAATACTATAGTTACTAGTACACATTGGTGGAATGAACATGTACATGCCTGAATTAAGTGGGTGTCTGAAAGACTGAGTGTAGTACAGAGCCTCTGCCAATTGTCAACTCAGATCAAAACCTAGTATTTTGGAGCAAAAGCCATGCACTTTTCATAGTAATCACTTTCTTTTTTGAGAAGCAGTTCTTGGAACCTAGCAATTAATTCAACAAAGTTAAATTATTTGGTCTCAGTAAAAGTTCAAGTGCCTAGGCATGGGGCCTCAAGTGAGCATAACACCCATCCTGGTCTTGTGCTATCTGGTCTACCAAACCATGAAGTTGACAGGCAGATAACTCTGTATCATAATAGAGCAGAGTAGATCCTAGGGCTAATGTTATAGGAGACTCCCCTTCCTGTCACAGCTTTCCTACTACACTGCTTGCCCAGTCTCACTCGTCCTTGGAGCTTAGGAAGAATTCCTGATAATCAGTCCTGAAGAAGAAAAGAAGCTCTAGACTGGAGCTGATAACACAGCTGACAACTATCTAGAAGGGGACCTGAAGGTTACAGCCTCACTCAGTTTTGACCCTGACAGTAATCAAAGAAGGGATATCCTTTGAGGGGCTATGCATCTGGTTGACATTTTTATCCAGAAAGAAGCTTGTCAGGTGCACTGATAAATAGTAATTTATATCACATGGTCAAAGAAATGAGACTGGCATACTGACAGCAATAACAATATTGCTGGGGGCTGGTGAGATGGTTCAGTGGTCTAACGCACCTGCTTAGGAAAGGTTAGACAACTGCAGGGATTGCGGTTCTATCTCCAGCACCACATGCTGTGTCAGCTCCACCCCCAGGGCAGGCTGAGCTGGCCATAATAGAAAAAAATATTGCTGTAAAATAGCACACATCCTGTGGAAAGCACACTAATTGCTTTGCCTGCACACGTGTTGAGAGGTGAACAGAACTCTCAAAATGGACTGTGAGAATATCTGTGTCCCATGTCACCCAGACCACCCACGGTAAGCTAACCTGAGGAATTCTGTCAACTGTCTCAAAATATCCCAATAAGTTACCAAACAAAAATTTCAATAGTAAAAGGGATGCATGTTATGTATGGGTTCGATATGGATTTACCTTCACATTTAACCTTTAAAACATTTTATTTAGTCATTATTAACCCTGTACTGAATTTTAAAAGCTTTATAATTATTTTTTATGTATAAAGCATAAATACACACAGCTTTTAACCATATAGTGTACTTGTGGAAGTCTAATTTCACTGGAGGTGTACAGAAGACAAAAATGTCTAAAAGCTTCTACTAGGGTGATAAAGAAATTGCAAAGGGCTCTGTCTACCCCTAAACAAAGGGGAGATATATGATACAATCTAGATTTGGAATTTAATTACTGATAAACTAAAAGAAAGACTTGCAATTATGAGTCCATTCATTACTCCAATGGCTTCCAAACTGACAAAGGTGGCAAAACCAAGAACCACACTCTGTCGCCTGCTACTCCTCACTCACTTTCCCACTTATCAGGGATCAGATTTTTTGTTTTCTTTCTTGTCCTTCCTGCTTACAAGGTTCAACTCATCAACTCAGAAGTGAGAAGAACAGCCAATGCCTTGGTCTGTCAAATTCTTGGCTTTGTGGGAAGAAGCCCAGCAAGCCTAGCAGGCCATGGAGGGGAGATCAATGGGAAAGACACAGTTCTTCATGACTATGATTCAATCTTAAGTTTATCAAATAATTAAAATCTAATTTTTATTAGAATCTGTTCCTGAGTTCCTCACCATTCCTCTATTACCTTTTATCCTCTAACATACCTTATCTCCCTCCATTTTTTGACACTACCTGGAAACCTAAGGGAGTCTTTGGCTTGGTACCTTCCAAGCCTTTTAGAATTCCAAAGCTGCGTTGTCTACTCATCCTGTGTACTACTCAGCCTCCTGAGAAAACCACAGCCAGGCCTTCTTTGGAAGAACTTGGTTTCAGTGAAGACCACCTCAGCAGTAAAACACAGGTTGCTCGTGAGATTGGCTCAGTGACTCAGAGCTGGAAACTATAGGGGTCAGATAAGGTGTGGGCTTCTTAGAATGGTCCACACTACCTGCCAATACAAGGTGGAGTCTTAGCAGCCTAAGTCCTCTGTCCCTTAGTAGGTGGTATAGCTTGGAAAATAACACCTTCAACTGTTGGACAGGACTTTTATACCTAACTCATAGTGCTTCCCCCTTGTCCAATTCCTTCCACCATCCTGGTGGTATGACTGTTTACATGGATCATCTGATACATATCTCCCCAAACCATAACCTCTCCCCTTCAACCAACCACCTCATGAACTTAACCAAATCAGAAAGCCTCTTTTCTGTCCCAAACACAAAGATACTGCTGACTAATCCCTTGTTCAACTGTTTTCTCAACACCCCTCCATGTACTCATCTTCTTGGTTCCTATAACCAGATTACTGAGCACAGTGCCATGTTCTCCCCAAATCAGGGGCTACATCCTATACTGCAGCCTCCTGCCTGCTCAACATCCTTCCATTTTCTTTTCTGTAAGTCCTGTCTAGACATCTGCCCTCTCCCAGGTGCTCTTACAAACCATCCTCTCTCACTCCCTCAAGAGACTGGGATGCGTGAGTCAGTGTTTAACTAACCCCTCTTCACTAGCGTCTAGCCTATGTTGCTCTCCTTCCTCCAGAAAACACTCATCCCTGCATCTTTCTTTACTTGTTTTTTCTATTTCATCCAGACTTCTCAAAAGAAGTCTATACATGACACGCAATCTCCTCTTCCTTTGTTTCAGACTTGCTCACTTCAGTCATCTTTAAAAAGTGTCCTTGTTGCCTACAATCCCCAAAACTTCACTCTACAGAAATCCTATCTGTTCTATAGGCTAGAAATGGGGCCCAACTTCTTACAGAGATGTGCTAATCTTGCTCCCAGGAATCCATCACCACAAACTAAGCACAGATTGAGATGGACACTTTCCACTTGCTTTTAAAATGTCAGAGCCCATCCCCCAAAAATGCAATAAACTCAGAAACAGCAAATAGATTTAATGCAGTGTCAACTTCAGTTGATTGACAGTGGCTGCCTAGAGTGCTGTTTTGAGTAGGTTTCTGAGGGTGCACCCTAGTTTGAAGAGAAAGACTGCTAGAATTAAGGATATTTGAAAACACAAATTTAAAAAAATCAAAACGTCAACTGATAGCCACCAAACAGGAAGAAATAAATGCCAAAAGCAGTGTCTTCATATATTCTCCTTATCATTTTCTAACCCTGGGTTTCAGCTTTTCATCCCATCCCCATGAACCTCAACTGCCTCCACTGAAACCATGGCAGATACCTGAAATCTCATTTATAGGAGAAACCACAGGCACCAGAGCTGCCACTGGTGCTGGCACCAGCTCCACCAAGGCCAGCAAAAAGCCCAAATGTTAGAGTGGCAGTCAAGCTGGTACTGGCACTGAAGCCACCACTGGCACTAGCACTGGCACTGGTACTGGTACCAGTACTGGCACTGGCACTGGCACTAGCATTACCACTCTCTTGGACTTTAGCTTTATCCTCAGCTCCTGCTTGGATCCGGGCTTTGGCCCAGGGTCCAATATCAGCTTCATCCCAGTTGCAGGGCCCAGCAGCATTCTCAGAGCCAAGCCCAATGCCCATTCGTGCTCTGATCTTGGCTCTTGCCTTGGCTTCAGCTGCAGCCTCAGCTGCAGCCTTCAAATCTGCCTCCATTGCCTCTCGGTACTGAGCTGCCCATTCCTTGGGATCCTTCTTTTGTACCTGAAATGGAAATAACCACTAGAAGGATCATAATCATAGGATTAAATACTCCTATATGCCAGGCTCCATGCTACATGCTATATATAATAATAATAATAATAGTAATAATAATAATAATACAGTAAGTAATAAAAGTAATTCTATACCCAATATTCCATCCCTGTACTGACACTTTACTAGCTACATGATTTGAACATGTCATCTACCATGGGCCTGTTTTCTCATATGCAATAAGGCAGTGCCATATGAGTTATAAAGACTACAAAATGCTTATCACAGCATTTGGCACTAACAGAAGCTTCAAAATGTTCAAATATGAACTGCAGGCTGCTTTGCACACAATCTGATCCAACCTAGGGCACCCTACACTCTTAATATTCCAAGCTCAAGCAGCTTTCCAATTACCTTGCAGGCAAACTTGAGAACTTTCATCTTGCTGGTCTCATAGTAAGAACGTAAGCCCCAGAAGAACTCATATTCAGGGGGATTGCTGTTGGGGACTCTAGCATAGTCCAGGTACCTTGAAAAGAGAAATTCAAAGTCAATTTCTAGGACTACCAATAGATCACACATCAATACATCGGACAGACTCAAAATGTTCACATCCTCACTAAATGCTATAGCTCTTCCCCCATTACTGAGCCTTGTCTCACGGGTACTATCCAGAAAATACATGGAAGTGTATGGAGTAAACATGTTGGACACTTGCTCAAAGGAAAGTCACAAGTGTTGTGCCCCTCTGCACAATGGCCCTGGATTCCTGTTGGATGTGTGATAAACAGAGGAGCCTCAAACATTCCTCTCAAGCCCCAGGTTCTTCAACTGTAAAAGGCACATTAGATAACATTCTGCAGAATAGTTATGGAAATGATATCAGATGTACAAGTCAAGTTGCTAACATGGTTGTATGGAACTATCATTCTAAGGTTTTTGTTTGATGGAAACTGATTTCTACAAAGTCCTATTTAAAAGCATACTGGGCTGGGGATATAGCTCAGCACCATAAGTACCTGCCTGGTAAGTGCAAGGTCCTGTGTTTGATTCCTAGTACCATGAGGAAAAAAAAAGCAAAGCACAGTAAAAGGAACCAAGTTATTGAGTTTGCGTAAGCAAGAGCAACTAACTTCACCTTTCTGAGCCTCAGTTTCTACATACCTCCATGGCTAGTGATAATTCTCTTTGTGTAGTTATTCTGAATATACATGTGAGAGTCCATGTAAGAGATCAGTAAACATGTAGCCTCTGTATCACTGCACTCAGAAATAACCTAGCATCTGCAAAGATGCACACATATATACACACATATGTACCCATACATAGAAGTATGCATGTACCATGGCTTTATCATTCAGTTATGAGATGAAGAAAATGCATGGAATACACCAAGAACACTTACTTCTGTTTCACAAACTCATCAGTAATGAGCTTCTTCACATCCCCAAAGAGTGAGTGATGTATTCTGAGAAGAGAGGAAAAAAAAACAAATACAGTTAGAGCTGTGGCACTTCCCAGATTCAGCAAAAATACTTCCAAGATGGAAAAGAGGTTTCAGCAAAGGGGGATGCTCCACAGAAGCTCAAGAGACAATGAGAAGAGGAGCAGAGTTCAGGACCATTTCCCCATCCACCCAGGTCAGAACTCTGGGACCTCTACCCAGCCCAGTACGCCCTCCTGCTCCACCAGACCACCAGGTTGATCCAATCCTGGGACTGTCCTCTTTTGCCAAAGGGCAACAAGCGCTGAGAGAGCCCAATCATACCCAGGGCGCAGCCCCAACTTGCGCAGCACCTCCCAGATGACAGCTGCAAGGGGAGGCAAGAGGAGACAGGGGTAGAAAATGAACATGTGGAATTCAGATCACAGCTACCCATTTGGGTGCACACCCAGCCACTCACCCTCACTGGACCGATTTCCATTCATGAAGATGATGCTAAGAAGCACCATGAGGAGACCCAGCTTGGGTGAGTCCTTAGTCCTAATGAAATAATAGGACAGAAAGTTTGTTGAGGAGCCAATCTTCAAGACACACTAGGCAGCTCACTCAGCTAGCATCTCCCAGATAACTCACAAAGGAGAGAATTCAGCCCAGTCTATGCTTCCACTTCTATGTGACCCTAGGCAAGGTACATAAACACTATCAACCAAAATCTTCTCAGTAAATAGAAAAACATCACACCCTACTGTATCCCTAGTTGCCAGGAAGATGGAAGAATGCCTGGCAATCAGGCACAACACACCCAGTAGATGTTAGTTCTTCTTTCTCACAAAGTCCAGCCCTGAAACTATTATAAGTAATGCCCCAGTCATGATCCAATCACAAGAGGAAGCCTTCCTCAAGAACCAACCTACTAATGACAGGACTCAGTAGGAAGAAACACCTAACAACAGTCCTGTTTTCCAGGGAAGGTTCAGGATATACGGCAAACCTCACAGCAAGAATGCCTTATCCCAAGCTCTTACACCCTCAGTCAATCACAATCAGGCACTATTACAGTATGCAGGTTGCCAATTACATGGGAGACCTGGAACAGAGCCTTTTAAGCCCTTTCCTAACTCTCTAACAAGGAGTTAGTAATGTCCGGCTAACAGGTAGTATCATGGATGAAAGCAGAAGTCCCTCTCCCACCCACCCCAGCCTTCTTTCAGCTTACGTTCCCAGTATGCCTGCATCGGTGGGCTCTAAGGTGCTGAGAAGAATGTATAAGTGATCATTTTTATCAATTTCCTTCAACTGAATCCCAAATACCTATGGATGAGGAGAAGAGCATGTAAGATCACAAAATTCAGCTTTCTAGGCACTATTAAACATGTAAAGAATATAACTAAATACCCAGCACACAATAAACATGCAACAAATATTTTACTGTCATCAACATAATCTTTGAGATTATTGGGAATCTAGGGAGACAGAAAGGTAAGCACATGAATATATAAAAGGATGTGTCCAGCAGCAGACAGAAACCAAGACTAAGTTAGGTGGCTTGAGTCCTGGCAGTTTTCACCACTTAGTTATGGTGTGACCTATGCTGGTCTATGCTCCTCCCTAGCCTACTTGCTATCCACCTACAGTGATGGAGCTCTATTAATAGGTCTCTGATTCCCCCAGAAGGGACATTATATACCCTTGTTCCATTCAAGGTTTCCCCAGTATGCCCAACCCCCAGGGTTACCCCTTTACCTTCTCCAAGGAATAGCCTGCTCGTTCAATGATTTCAGGGTACACATCAGTGTATTCTTTGATGATGTCCTTCAACATGTCTGTAAGGGAAGAGTGTTGCAAGCACCTGAGCTGAAAAGTTAACAGGTGGTTCTCGTACCCAAGCTATAGGTCCTTTATCAACCATGCCACGGATGACTTGACCAGGTTCTGGGCTTATCAATAGAGATGCCAGCACTACCAAGTTAGAATTCTGGGAGGAGATAGGTAGGATTGCAAAAGTGAGGGCTGTCCCTAGCACATGGGACAGTGGACAATGTAGGGCAGAGCTCAGAGAAAGGGAAGGTTGCTAAGATTTTACCTGAACGTTTGATGGGAATCTTTGTCTTGTCTTTAGCCAACAAATACTTCACCAAATCATTTGCCTGGGACAAGAAGAAAAGATGAAAAAAATACAACCTGAGAGGATGGCAGAGAAGAGGGCTCGCAAGAGATTGGAAAAGGAAAGATGAGAAGGATGGTATTCTTACCCTTCCTTGCAAAAGGGCCACATCTCGAGGTGGTGGTGTTTCAGGTTCTTGGGATGACTGGAGCTTGGCAGCTCTACGGCGAGCCTTACCCCTACGAGCTTTAGGCGACCTGAGGGAAAGCAAAGCTCTCCGTGCCCAAGCCGCCAATCGAGTCCTTGATGCCCTGCGTGCCCAAAAGGCTATGGGCCCTCTTGAAGCTCTTTTGGCCATTGAGGCCATTAGGGCCTTTGAGACCCTTCGACCACCCGTGGTTCCAGAAGTCTGACTCTGATCACTGCTGCCATCCTCTTCCCCTTCCAGATGCTTCACCTGCATTGACAAATACAAAGCTCAACATTACTAGGTGAAGCAGGTGATCCTTCTTCCTCATCTTCTCTCTTCAAAGAACTACCCTCTAGCCCTGCTCCTATAGTAACAGCTTGACCTGCTAGACACTGAACATGCAGAGTACTGGATTTCTCACTGATTTCCATTCCAGAGTGTCAGACCCCCAGCCCATTAGGAACCTGAGGCTTTATCATTTTCTCTATCTACCACTTGGTGTTTGTACCACCTTGGACCAGTCACCTTCCTGGGACCCTGTCTCCTTCTCTATAAAACTAAGATTGTAAGATTTACTTTCAAAATTTAGTGATATAACCTGTGTGAACGTGCCTGGTTCAAGGGCTAACACATAGGCAGATACCATGTAAACATAAACTGCATTACATTAAGTTTGTACGTGTGTGTATTGCTTTTTTATCTACAAGTCTACAAGTCTGTAACTCCAGAGGTCCCTGAAGTCAGGAATTATATTATTCTCAGTGTCTCCTATGCCTTGATAAGTAAATCTTTGTAAATGTTCATAGAATAAATAACCAAGTGAAAGGAGAGGAGTGGAAAAGCATGGGTGGTGACTCAAGAGGTCTTACCTTTCGAGCTTTCTTGGCCTTCACCTTGGGCCGAGTATCTTGATTCTCCTGAGCCTGAGCAGCTGTACCCTCATGCTCGGGTTCATCTGCCTGAGCCTGAGAAGCAGTAGCCTCAATCTCTGAAGACTTTGTATTGACCTTCATATCAGCTACACAGCTGACCTTTTTGGTCTCAGTGGCAGGCACTGCCACAGCCCGCAAGTCAGTATTCTGTGTCTTGCTGTCAGCTGCTGGACTCTTGTTTTCAGCTGTCAGAACCTGAGTATCAGTCAGCTGTTTGGCAGGTGAGGACTGGATGGCAGATGCCGTCTCAACCTTTGGGGCCTTTGAGACTTTCATGGTCTTCAAGACCCCTAAGGCTTTTGAGACTTTCGCAGTCTCTGAGATCTCTGGTGCCTTTGAAGCCTTTGGTGTCTCTGAGACCTCTAAGTTCTGAGTCACTATCAACAGGGTCTGCATCATTGAGCCACTGTCCTTTTCTGAAGCATTGGCCTGCAAGAAGAAGCAAGAAAGTTCACTGATCTCTCTACCCCAAGCTCGGCAAATAGTTCCAATATTAAATACTACACTTCTCAGACCTGAACTCACTCCAACTACAGTGTGCTATGACCACCTCAGCCGAACAAGGCCTTCCCTTCCTTTGACCAAGAACTGATGGTGGAAGAGGAGCCTCCTCACCCTCTTTCCCTTTTGTCCTCCATCTCTTCTTCCCTCTACTCTGTGCATGATAGGGGCAGATGTCCAGCCAACGATATGCATGGAAAAGGGCAAGTGAGATAGGAGGGGAAGTGCCAAGAGATATGGAGCAGCAACAGGGGTTCGAGCGAAAAAGCGGCCGTGGAGAAGGCAGAAAGAGGCCTTACCTGGAAGCAAGCTGAGCCTGCACCACTCTCGCTTGTGTCAGACATGTCTCAGGTTGGCCTGGCTAGAACTGAGCCTGAGGGAAAAAAGGCCTAAGTCAAGCGCAGAGCCTACGGAATGTCCTCTCCCCAGTCTTGCCTGAAGTTGATTCTCACCTTCCCCAGAGCCTCGGTTCCCAACTCCTCCCCCACCCCAACGATTTTGTTCTAAGATACAGAAATCTAAAGCGTCTAGGTCTCAGTTTTCTGCAGCCGCACCCTCCCTTTCTCCAGGAAGATGTGCCAGCGCGGCAGCTCAGAGGACCCCGCCCCTTTTCCCAGTGCACACCCCCCAGCCGCAAGTCGATAGTGCGCATGCGCGTCTACTGTAGGCCCCATCTCCGCCCTGTTTGCTTTCCTGCATAAGTCCTTTCTTTGAAGTTCACCACACACATGCGCATTCGGCAACTGGTTTGTTTGGCTGACGGTCCTTCTCAACACGCCCCTTTCTAGTGATACATGAACATGCGCAATGTTAACAGTCTCAGTGCAGCACCCTGCTCCAATACACGCTCCTCTACAGGTCTGCAGTGTTCTTCGGTCCCACCCTCTCCCCAACAAGCCTCCCTCCGAAATTATCGCAAAGTCTAGTGGTCTCGGCAGGCCCCTCCCCTCTCACTCAGCCAATTCCTCGGTGCCTCTTGGTTCTGCCCTTTTTCCTAATAAGCCCTCTTCCAAACTGGGGAAAATGCATTTTAGTTCCACTCCTTGCCAATTAAACCCTTGCCCCCTCAAATCAGCATTGAACTACTGATTACATTTTAAGCCCAACCAAACCCGGAGGCCAGCTCCCTCCCTTCCCAGCCGGATAAATCTGGTACAATCCGGTCCTTTTGTGGCAGGTTTTCTCCAGATCCAAGAGGACAGGGCCGACCCCTTGCAGGCTATCAGCCAAAGCGGGACTCCGCAGCTCACCTCGTGATCCCACAGTTCGCCAGTAGATCCACTCTCCAAGACCTTCGGAAACTCTGAGACAGCCCTCTCCCCGCCAGGCCGGAAGTGGTCCCGCCTCTTTCCGTCTCCCTAGGGGGCCTCCCTTAATCCCAGTTTGTCTGCCCCTCCCCCGCTCTCAGCTTCTCTTTCCTTATTCTTCCCCTCCCAGTTTCCTTTTGCCTCCCTCCTTACTCCGTATCCCTAGATCGCTTTTCCTATTTACTTCACAAATTCCCAATTCCCATTCTTTACACCCTCCTATGTTACCTATGCACACACTCCCCCTAGTCTAACTCCTGTCTCCATCCACTAGTCTCTTCACGCCCCCTTCAGTACTTCCCTCTCCCCCACGTATTTCTACTTTCCCAACCAACTCTGGGGTCCCTGTTTTACTACACTCCTCCAATAGTCTCTGCTCTCCAGTCCATACACAGTACAGCCTACTATTTTCCCAGTAGTCCTTATTGCCTACACCCTCCACCGAGTCACCTCTGCTCTAGCTGCAGTGCTGCAATATGAATTACCCACCTACCTGTCTGACTGCTGGTTCCAGGTTTGAATTACTGTCTGGCTACCAGAAAACCCTAAACCCTAATCTCTATTCCCTTACCTTGTCCTCTAGCAAGTCCAGGATATGTCTGCCTTCTCTCAGTCCGTTTGCAAGTCAGTCTCCTGGACGAGCTACAGACAACACAACACACACAGCCCAGCCCCTTTCCGCAGCCCCCTGCCCCGCTGCCCCCCTTCTTTCGGGAGGTGAGGGGTGGGGCAATGGGGCCTGCTCAGGGCTGTCTGACGCCAAAGCTCATTTATGCACTGTACCAAGATCAGTCTGAAGCCTTTCCAACCTAAACCATCCCCTGGAAGCGATTCATTCACTGAATTTATTTATTTTTATGTATTACTTATTACAAAGGTAACGTGTTGTCTCTGTGAAAATTCAAATAACAAAGAAATATGTAATAGATCAATGAACGACCACTAATTATTATCATTTCCCAGCAATAACCACTATTAATATTTTTAATATAAGTTCCTCCAGATTTTTAAATATTCATATGCTAATTATTTTGGGTCTTCTCCACACCAAATCCTGTTTTTTGTTTTTTTTTTTTTTGTCTTTTTTGAGACAGGGTCTCACTATACAGTTCAGGTTGGCTTTAAGCTCACTTTTTGTTGCCCAGGCTGGTCTCAAACTCTCACCAAACCTCTTGCCTCAGAGTCCCAAGTGCTGGAACTACAGGTGTGCGCCATGATGGCCAGGCCCAAGTCCTTTTATTCTGTGATACATTCTCCCTCTCTCTCTCTCTCCCTCCCTCCCTCCCTCCCCACATTTTTCTTAATAGCTGCATAATTTTGTGTATAGACATCCCACTATTTATTTATTTTACAAACACATCTTTATTGCAGACATTTTAGGCATAGATACATGGAGGAAGCTACACTGCAGATTTTTATACAGGGTGGCTTAAGAGGCAGCAGGCATCTACCTGTTCCCCACCCCAATAAAGGGCAGCTCAGATATCAGTTCCACTGAAATCAGTTCTGACTATGCTTTCCTCCCAAATAATACATCATCCAGCCCTGTGTCCACTAAAGACAGGCAACCTGTGAGGTCCAAAAAAACCCATAACCTTCCCTCATATCAGAAAATAGAGGGTACAGATTAACCCGAGCTGGGGTGCCCTCATCAATCCTAAAACCTCCAATTAGCCCAAATCCAAGTTTCTGACTTACAGTTGTTATTTGGCTTCTTTTACCATCTAGAGGTCTCAGGGTTGAGGGACTGTATCTGTATTGGGCAAAAGTTTTGTCTCCGAAACTGAAAAGAAGCTGCCCTAATAGTTAAAACTTCCTGGAATTTGAAGAGTGTGGAGTTGTGTGTGGTGAGAATGGAGGGAGGAATAGAAATGTCCTGCTACTGCCTGAGGCGTGTGAATTCCTACAGGATGACTCTATTTTTGACTTCTACAGATCCAAATCTTCCATAGCCCAACCCAACAGGGGTTTCCTCTTTAGGCAGTCATCCCAAGCAGGTAGTAGAGAATCTAAGCTGCCCTCTGCTTGGTTTGAGGGATGTAGGATACCTTGGATATGATCTTGACCCTTCTGAGGATAGACTTCATTTCTCAATCAAGATCAGAGATCCTGAACCTGGTGGGACGCTTGCCAAGACCACTCTAACTGCAACAGAGCTCGCAGTCATCACAGTTACTAGAGCCCTGAACCTACTCCAGGGTAGAGGTTGCAAGAGCCATCAGAAGTGACTAGAGAGGTTTCAATGCAAGGGAAGGTTCAGAGCAAACCTGAGCTGTCCTTATCTGCTTTTCCAAGAGCAGACAGCCTGAGAACTCTGCCCTACTAGGCTTGAGGGAAGCAAGCTGGCAGTGTGCTTTAACAATTTTTTTTCTTTGCAGTAGATATTTCTGAGTTGGAGCAGAGGTAAAGGGTGACACATGAAAGAGAAAATAGGGCAAGGCATTTATTGATGCTCAGTCAACTATTAAACTAATTAAAACAATTTAAACTGTTAATAAAATTTTTGTGGTTTTATTGTATCATGAGGCATTGAGACATCTGAACAAATCAATATTTGGGTGGTGAGGCAGCTGCTTTCTCCACTTCTTTAGATTACTAGAGCAACTGGTTAGTAGATTCAAAAAATAATAAAGGACCATCTTTTGCATTACTTAAGTCTTTCCAAGGCATGTGCTGGTACAACATAAACTTCTCCTGTCAGATGCAACTAGTCTAGCACCCAAACATCATGCACAATACTGTGGTGGCAGCAGCACGCCACACCCACTTCCACCACAGCCCTGCTGGCTTGTGTATGATATTTGGAGCATCTGGAGGAGTGTGATAGTATCAGGAAGAGGAGGGAGAAGGAAAGAGCATGAGTGCCTGGCTGGGAGGAGGTCAGCCGAAGTTGTGCAGGGTGAGCCTGAACATATTGTTGGTGCAAACCCAAGCATCATTAATGTTCTTTAATAGGAATATCTGGCAGAACCCCATGAGGGGCTCTTCATCAGCCTTGAACTGGCCTACAACCATGCTGATGGTCCTGGTATAGGCTGATGGTCCTGTGCTGTGACACTGTGCTGAATTTTCTGGAACAGAAGGCTAGACAACTTCACGATGGCAGCTTTTTCCTGGAACTGCTGTCCCCCCCATGTAAGGCATGATGCATCAATATAAACTGTGCCTCGTTGGATTCTGTCGTTATCAAATAACTGGTAGTAATCTTGAATGAAGCTGGATCCAATCTGCTCCCAAAGTGGCTTGTCTCCCATTCTGGAGTGTTGCCCAGTATTACTGAGACCCAAGGGGCTGGCATGATGGTGGCAGCAGTGGTGCCAACCCAGCATGGTCTGCCTATCCCACCGTTTATTTAGTTGGTCCAGTATACTTGAACATTTAGATTGTTTCCCCTCCACACACTATTACCAATAAAGCCATAAGGTACATCCTAGTCTCTGTGTTGGACTCTTTTGTTGTTACTTTATGGTATTTTTTGCTAATTCACATATTACCAAAGTCTTCTGTTTTGAAAATCAAATTTGGCAGCTTATTTTAAAAACATGAATAGATGTAAAAGTAATGGAAAGTAGGCTAAAGCATCACTAGACACACACTATGTGAAATGAAGCCTGACAAAGTATCAATTAAAAACTGACTAGATCCCAGGCATGTCATGTCAGCCTTGCCCCTGGGGCGCACTAAGATGGTGACTGAATCTGGGAGTAGTGGCACACACCTATAATCCCAGCACTTGGGAAGCTGAAAATAGGAGAATCACTATGAGTTTGAGCTACAGTAGTGAGATCTTGTACCAAATACATAAAATGAGATCAAATTTTCTTTTACTAAACAAATAAAGTATTATGAATACCTGTACTATATGGATAATTTAAGGCATGTGTAACACTTCTCGCATATTCAAGGTAGGCTTCCAGTCTCTTGTTTCCTCTTTTCCTCTGAATTGTTTGTGATTTCACCTGACCACTTTTTGCCTCCTAGATACCCTGCCTATACCCATGGGGCATCTAACGTTACCTTTTCTCTCAATTTGAGTGCCCTAAATTCCTATTCACTCCAAATCATGACAGGCCTTAAGTCCCAAGATAGGAACTTTACTCTAACACTGACAGGTTATTGGAGAGTTCTAGGCCTGGATATGACATAAGTTTGTATTTTAGAAAGACCATCCTATTTGTTATATAGAGTATGGAGTAGATGTGTCATGGAAAGAGGGACAATAGTAAAAACCTTGGTAATCATCCAGGTGAACAATGATCATGGTTTGGCCTAGAATGGTAGTAGTGAAGTTACTGAGAAATAATTGAATTTGGGAGACCATAAAAAAATAAAAAAGTAGGGCTTGGTGAATAATCACATCATGCAGAGATAACTTAAGAAGAGATATATGTCAGAGGGAACTCATAGGGATCTGATTTGGAGACTTTGTAGATGGTGACCTCTTTCACTAACATATGTAATATGGAAGGAGGAATGGATTTGAG
>PVKN010015620.1:0-18491 GCA_004027915.1 Capromys pilorides | reverse complement strand
GAGGGGATGAGAATGCACTACCTAGATATTTCATCCCCTGGTTAAGATAGTGGGGCAGCTGACGTGGGTAGAGTAGATGAATGTAGTCAGCATTCTGACAGTACCATCACAGCAGTCAAGTGAGTTTTTTTCTCTAGGTGCTCCCCTAAGTCGGGTGCTTAGTGCATCTACTTTGTATTTATTTTATTCAACATAGATTTCATGTTCTAACCTCTCCTTAATTCGTTGCATTTGGTTTTGGTGTTCGCCTTTGGTCATTTTTTTCCTTTTCATATATCTTTCATTTATATTAAACTTTTTAGGGCAGAATGAATTACAATAAAAGTTTCACCAGTAACTTTGACTCTGTAAAAGTAGTATCAAAGTATTTTAAATACATTCTGATAAAACGCTTAATAGTCAGAATATAATTATGTTATCTGAAGTGAATTCTTTAGATAAAGCCATCCTTGAAATTTTTAATTCTAGATGTTTTGTTTTGTAGCCGACTTTGGTTTCTGTGCCCAGATCACCCCTGAGCAGAGCAAACGCAGCACCATGGTTGGGACCCCTTACTGGATGGCACCTGAGGTGGTCACACGGAAAGCGTATGGCCCCAAAGTGGACATATGGTCTCTGGGCATTATGGCTATCGAGATGGTTGAAGGAGAGCCTCCATACCTCAATGAGAACCCCTTGCGGGTAAGGCCTGTTAATACCAACTGCACTGTGGGGACACTTTTTCCTAAACATTCCAGTGCATCTGGAATCAGCCAAGATTTTAGAACAGAAAGGTGGTAAAACCTAATCTCTGCTCTTGTTGTCTATCTAAAAATCATATGCCTCTTGGGTGATAGAACTGAAGATGTTAGCTGAAGAGTTTGTAGGTGTTTTGTTTAATGGCCAAAGTGCATGTAATGGTGAGGAGTTGGTACGTGGCACATCTTAATTCTTTTTTTCCTCCTTCATCTTTTTTTCAGGGGATGTGGGGATACATATTTATACCACCTAATGATTACATTTCTCTTGGGGACTTGATACATGTGCACAATACATCACAGTTTTTGTTTTGTTTAGTTTTGTTTTCCACCTCTTCCCTCTACCCTCCCTTTGTTTCTTTGTTACCTTGTGCCAGGTACTGTTCAAAGTACTGCTTCATGGAGCCAACACACTCAAACTTAATATTCTAGTGGGAGAAGTGAGGCAGTAAAATAAATAGGAATACTGCAAATATTTTAAGTGATGGACTCCTAAGTGCTGGGACTAGCAGGCAAAAGGTCAGGATGTTCTGGGGTTTTGTTATTTATTCATTTATTTTATTTACTTTTGTGGTACTGGGGATTGAACTCAGGACCTTGCGCTTGCCAGGCAGGTGCTTATTCTACTGAGCTGTCTCTCTGGCCCAGGATGTTCACTTTAAAGATACGCATGGGAGAAGGTTGCTGAAATGGGCATTTGTATGCAGCAGGTGAGAAAGCAAAGCTTGCATCGAGAAAGAGTTAACAGCAGAAGGAACAACAAGTACAAAGCCTTGCAGCAGGAGTGCTCTGGTGCATTTGAAGCTGATGCATGGCTTTCAGCAGTATTCAAGTATATTAGGCAAACTGAGCAGGCAAGGCACTGTGTAGTGTTGTGGCACCCTTGGAAAGAATCCTAGCTTTTACTAGGGTAAGATGAGGAATTTTGAGAAAAGAGTAAAATGTTTAAATGTTTTACCTTTTTTAAATTTTTAAGTCCTGGGGATTGAACCCTGGATCTCTGTCCTGAGCTGCAGCCACTCTCTCTTTTTTTTTTAAGAAAGGTTCTGCTGAGTTGCCCAACTTGGGCAACTGTTACCACAGAGGGAAAAGAGGAAGGAGAGGAGGCGGCTCAGGGATCTGATAAAGGGCCATTGCTTCATTAAGATACTTTAGATATGTTGAAGATGTTACTCTTATTTCCAGGCCTTGTACTTGATAGCAACTAATGGAACCCCAGAACTTCAGAATCCAGAGAAACTGTCTCCAATATTTCGGGATTTCTTAAATCGATGTTTGGAAATGGATGTGGAGAAAAGGGGTTCAGCCAAAGAGTTGTTACAGGTAAATTTGGAAATGATGCCATTATTGAAAAAAGTTGATTCTTTTGAGTAAGCAACAGAAAACTTTCATAAAGTTAATTGTATTTCACTATTCATTGACCACCAGGAATAAGGCAGCCGTTACATTTTTAGGGTTCTGACTGCTGGGAATAAAATTCATTAATTACCATAATTATAATTTTTACATATTATTCTCAACCCGTCAGTGCTGGCATGAATATATTTATAGGCAATTTAATTGTAGATTACATAGAGTTAGAAACATTAAAACAGCTCTACTGCCGACTGTAAAACTGATACACTGCTAATTCTAGCACTAGCAAGGCTGAAGCAGGATTGTGTGAGTTCGAGGCCAGCCGGCACTATGTAGCAAGGCACTGCCTAAAAAAAGTGATAGACTGATTATGAGGGGTTTGTCAGATGTTGAAATAATATATTTAGTTTAGTAAATATGATCAGAAGTAGTGTTTGAGACCTAGTTGAAAGAAACTGGTGACTTTTACTCATTGTCCTCCCCCATTCTGGCAGCACCCTTTCCTGAAATTGGCCAAACCATTATCAAGCCTGACACCACTGATCATGGCGGCAAAGGAAGCGATGAAGAGCAACCGTTAGCATCGCAGCTGTGGCCTCGCACTCTTCTCCATTTTTCTAAAGAAGTCTTTTAATATATGAAAATGAGTACTCTTTGGGGGGGTTTAAGGAGATGGTCTGCATCACACAGAGGAAAAACACAAACCAGTCCCTGAAGACAACCAAGAGAGAAAATTGCAAAAAGAATTATGACTTTCAAATGAACCCCTTTTTTAAGGTCCAAAAGAAGTGGTGGACTGAATCACTGTGCTTACATCTTGTAGCAGACAGCCCTGCAGGCCACTTATCATGCTATTTGCATTCTATGTTGCTGACTTTGTTACAGTAGATCTTGTTCATTGTCTCCTTTGGGGTGTTTTCAATACTTGAATGGCAGATTCGAGTTTTTTGGAGTATTTGTTTCATCTGCTGGTCTTGTGTTCTCTTTCATAGCTTTCCTTTACTTTGACTTGCTCTGAAAGTTTTTCATGCCTAAACTCAAGGCAAGTATAGAAATTATGTAGCTCTTTATATTGACAAAGGAGGGTGATACAGTTTCACCTTTTTTAGAAGTTAGGACCAGCTATTATTACGTGTAATATTTTGGCTCAGAACTTGAACTGAAGGAAGAGGAAGAAATGTATGTAATTTTTACTTTTTTTTAACAAATGTGAAAAGTCATTCTTAGAAATTTCCTGTTAGTGAGTTTGGCATTTGTTACATGTATAGAAAGACTAATAATCTATATTTATAACTAAATCATTGAACCAGAAAAAGAATCCCATGCACTATACATCCATACAATTTTATCTTCCTTTTCAACTTGTTTTCTCTTCTGAGTTGGCTTTGGAACCAAAGTTATTTGTTCTTGCTCCAACTTGGGCCTTATGACTTTGTTTGGTGCCACTGCCTTCCCTTTCCCCTTGTCTTGGAAATATGTTTCTGTATATGTTGCAACTCTAAGTGTTGTTTTGATTAACCCTGTCTCACTTCTCATAAACTCCTGTACTTCCTGTGGACATAATACAATAACCAGTGAATTTTCAGAATTTAAAAGTTTACTTTTCTCCCCTTTAAAAGGAAAATATTTGGGGCTAGCAAGAACAAAATGAGAGATTTGAACTTTGATGAGTTCTAAAATAGAATCAGGAGAGAAATGTCGTATTACAGACATGCAGCCTGTGACTGGCAAACTGTAAGAATTTGTCCTAAGTTCCAATGTTTCTAGCCCATTGCCATGTTTTTACTACTAGGACTTAAAGTTGATGGATTCATGAATCATTTGCAATGTTGAATTATTTGAGTTTTTTAAATTTTTTCAAATAAGTGGAGAGTATTCATGTAAAAAAAAACTGGCAAAAAAGAAATGAAATGTTCTTATTGGTAGTGATACTTTTTATTTTAAAGATTTAATAAAAGGTCTGTGACCTGTAGCATTATTAGAGTGCCCGCTCTTCTGCCCTCCCCTCCTGTTTTTCTGTCCTCTCTGCTCTTTTCCCATTCTTGTTGCTGTTACCATTGTTTGCTCTTGTAGGAGGCACTGTCCCCTCTGATGTGCCAGCTGTGGTTGCCTCTGGCATTTTGTCCTACTGCCCTCTGCTGATGAACTTCACACCTCCTGGCCCCCCTATAGTACTATAAATTGGTAATTAAGATAATTTTGTTGTTTGGGAGTATATTGAGAAAACTAGCAGGGTTTTATTTTGTTATTGCCATCATTTCTGTGGTAAGATATTGGTATAAGGAAAAGTGGCTGTTTTTTTATTGATAATGCACAGATTTTCAGAAGAACTAATACAATATCCAGTGAAATTTTATATCTAAAGCACTTAATGGCCTTTGTTTTCAATCTTGCTTCATAATTTCATTTTTTTCTAATTTGGCTTCTACAGCCATTCCTAAATTATAGAAATAAGCTGTTCGACTTCCCATGGAAAGCTGTGGTGCCTCTTCAGTTCTGGATTTGCACACCCTCTGTCAGCCATTGTCTGGCTGCATGATGCTAAAGAAGATGCTGCCATGACATAGCAGCCAGCCAGACATGGAGACTGAGCCTCCCGAGTGCCCACGAAGGCACGTCCATCCTGAACTCAAAACCAGGCCCAGGAAGCCCAGGCTGGTGCCCTGCATCACGGCCTGACTCTACACAGGGTTTTGCTGTCAGCAGAGGCAGTTGGGATTTGTATTTGTCACTTCTTTGATGGTTACCTGCATGTCCATTGCTGGCAACGGACTTTGTCATTAAAACCTGACTCCTAGTTTAAGGGAGCTGCACTGTGGTTTATTCTTTACTTACTTGGATAAACTAACTTGTCATTGAATTATACTTTGGTTAATTCTGAACAGTGTGGTTTTTAAACAAAATAATCTTAAAAGCAATATAGAATTGTGATTTATTAATTTCAAATTAAAATGTTCAGATCTTGTTGAAAGAACAATTATATCTGAATCAAGATTTGTGGTTTTGTGATGATTGCCTTTTGTATTCATCCTTTTGGTCATCACTTTAGAATAATAATTTCTATTTAAATCTAAAAGTTACCTTAGTTTTCCTCTTGTATTACTAAGACAGTGTTAGTGTAGGACTTATTTATTGTTTTGTAGACTTTCTGGTGGCCTAAAGTTATCTTCCCCTCTTGTTCTTTTTGCTGCTATTAGGGAACACTTAGAACTGGGAAACCATGCAAATACTGAGCATTTTATCCCACCTGGAAGACTATACAGATAGAGCAGTTGTGTGGCCTAAGACAAATGGCTATCAAGTTCTGACTTCCTGTGTTGAGTGCCTGGCACCAAACATGAATTCTCTTCTTTCAACATAGTCAGCTGCTTAAAACTTAACCTAGTAACCACCAGTCTTAAACCCGTGCCTTTAACAAGCGGTTGTGAACTACCTACCTATGAGTATTTCTCCTTAGAACTCATTTAAAACTACATTTGTTCATATATACTGTATTCCCCTCAGAATAATTTTAGATCTGACCAGGCAGCAGCAACTATAATTTTTAAAAAGTTGGACCTTAGAAGAATTTGCATTGATTTTTGTCTTTATGCCGGTCAGGCTGGCCTTGAGCTCACTTTTGTAGCCCAGGCTGGTCTTGAACTCGCACTGATCCTCCTGCCTCAGCCTCCCAAGTGCTGGGATCACAGGCATGTGTGCATCAATTATTGAATCTAACATTTTTAAAATATATTGAGACTGTCCAGTAAAATGTCAGTGTGTTGCTGATTCTAGCTAAAATAGAACCAAATACTAATTTGTTTATCGAATTTCATAGTAGTATAAAAAGATGTCTGCCTTGTTTCCATGGCTCCTGCAGTAATTAAAAGTAAGTATAGTTTTTCTGTAGCATGTACATATGTGTAAGAAATACACATACACAGGCTTTTTCCCCTCATCTAGCACATTTCTTCAACATTAGTAGAGAAATGCTATGTTTCATGCCACTGGAGCCTTAGAGAGGAGTCAGTCATTTGCCTAGCCTTAGAAGGACTGAAGACTTTCTCACACGCCATTCTAGAGCAATTCCAAGAGGACGGCACAAAGACATGTATGATAAACCTGTCAACTTTTCATTCTATGTTATGAAAAAGAATTGTGTTTTAAATTCAGCATCTTTGGAATGTGTTGCCTCATCCTCTTGTTTTGGGAGATTTAGAAATGCAGTTAAATGAAAATAGCCTGTTTTGTCTTCAGATTTTATATTTTCTTCTATTAGTTTAATTTCATTTAATTGTTGCATTAACATTAACTGCTGTATTTGATGACTTCATTCAATAATTTTGCTATTCAGGGCTAGAAAATAAACTTTTTAATGTTTATTTTTCCCTTTTCTAAACTTCTGTTTTTCTTTTAATCTGAATAACCTGAAAGTATACATACTTTAAAAAAAAAAAAAATAGAGCTGGGCATGGTGGTATCTGCCTGTCATCCATCAAAGCACTTGGGAGGCTAAGGCAGGAGGATCACCATGAGTTGGAGACTAGCCTGGGTTGCATGATGAGTTCAAGGCCAACACAGTGAAATATTGTGTCAAAAAAAAAGGACAGGGGCTGGGGAGATAGCTCCATGGCACAAGTGCCTGCCTGGCAAGTGCAAGGTCGTGAGTTTGAACCCCGGTCCTGCAAAAAAGAAAGGCCAATAGGTTTTCAAAGAGCATGCGTCATTTGTTTTTTTTCCATTTATGTATTTGGTATATGGTCTCACTACACAAGCTCCTCAGTGATCCTCCTGTTTTCAGCCTCCCCAGGAATTACAGGCATGCACTACCAAGCCTGGACTTAAACACTGGCTCAGAGTGCCCTGGGGGCAGAGCCGGGGTTGGCCCAGCACACAGGACAGGGGATTGAACTCTGGCTCCTGAGCTTACCAAAGCAGGTGCTTAGTCCACTGAGCTATCTCGCCAGCCCTGCATGCAGCATTTTTAAAAGATAAATGTTTTTAAAATGGGGTCAAGGTGCCCTTTTGAATGTATTACAGTACACAGTGAAGCTTCTAATTAGAAGATTTCTAAAAGATTGGCAGTACAAAGCATGACCCCTCCTTTTGCATGTTCTTTGTTTTCCTTTTCGTACTAGGAGTTGAACCCAGGACCTTAACTACATCCTTAGCCTTTTATAAATTTTTAAATTTTGAGATTAGGTCTCGCTGAATCACCAGATTTCCAGGCTGGACTAGAACTTAGGATCCTTGCCTTAGCCCTATAGAGTGTTGGCATTGCAGGCATGCACTACTAGACCTGGCTCTTCTAAATCAGGTTCCGAGTAAACTTATAACTACTCCTGGCTCTCAGATCCAGGGAGACACTTCTGATCAATTTGAGCATTTTAGGAACTAATGCTTATGTGGCCAAGATGATAGGAATTTAGCCAGGATTTCTGCTTTCATTATACCAAGAAATGAGTCGGAGTACAGTGCTTGAGTTGGGCACAGTGGCACTCACCTGTAATCCCAGCTACCTGAGAGGCTGAGGCAGCAGAATCATAAGTTCGAGGCAGTGTGGACCATCTAGGGAAATCCATACCAAAGTAAAAAAAAAAATTTAAAGGAATACGTAATATATTTGAGATACCACTTTGTGATACAATTTTAAGCTAGGATGGAGGTGTAGGCAGTGACTGAGCAGGATGTAGTTGCTAAAACAATTCAGCTGCTTAGTCCTAACAATTATATAACATGTACTGTGTGTCACACACACATACATAATTGCACGCTGTTGCTGAGCTGGCCTTGAACATCACTTGTGATCCTCCAGCTTTCCACTTAGCAGGTGGAACTACAAGCATGCACCACCATATCTGGCTTATATTTGTTTAAGTACATTACATGATCAAAGCATTTGCTTAAGAAAGGTTAACAAATGCCTGGGTGAGTCCTTTGAGCTTAGGTTTCTAAGGCTCAGAGCACCTTGACAACTGCCTTTATGTTTGTCTTTTTTTTTTTTAATTAGAGAATTATTTTAATGTTAGTAATGGAACAATGAAGGAAACTTGAGCCCCTTCCTCCCCACTTCCTTTTTTTTTTTTTTAAATTTTATTTATTTATTTATTTGTTTGCTTGTTGTGTTTGTTTGTTTCTTTATTTATTCATTTTGTAGCTGGCTCAGCCTGCCCTGGTGGTGGCGCTGGCGCAGCATGTGGTGCCGGGGATCGAACCGCAGTCCCTGCAGTTGCCTGAGCCCTCCTAAGCAGGCGCTTTAGACCACTGAACCATCTCGCCGGCCCCCTCCCCACTTCCTTGAAAGGAGGGGAACGGACTCCCTCTAATCTTTACTTGAAGATGCAGCAGTTTGTTATTGGGTAGTCCCTGGGCTGCCACCTTTGTAGGTCACTGTTCATGCTGCTTTTCTTTTTGTTTCCTTTGGAAGTTTCTCTGTTCTCACTAGATTTTCCAAAACTTTACAAAATGCAAAGAACCTGTAAGAGTGTCTCCTGTACAGTTAATCTACTCTGCTAGCAACAGCTCCTTTCAGGATCTTTGAGTTGGGTTGTGACTGCATGTCAAGTGATTATTTGCTCTCCATGCTGTCTGCACCTGCTGGGCCTCATCCATCTCCTGAGTTATGTCCTTTTTGTTTTTTCCTTGCTTGGTTTAGTCTTTGTTTCAGAGAAGTGTGCTTCCACAAGCTTCCTGAGAATAAGATACAGAACTGGGGAAGTAGCAATGTGATGAATTTGCATGTATGAAAACACCCCACATGTAACTGGTTATATAGGAGTCTAGGTTGGAACAACCTTGGAGGTGTTGAAGTGAGTGCTTTCTTGTCCCAGAGCCTTTTATTCTTGTGTCTTGGTTACTTTTTGTCATTGTTGAGACAAAATGTTAAAGTAGCCACATGTTAAAGGACAAACAGTATATTTCATCTCAGTCTGTAGAGGTTTCCGTTCACAGCTGCCTTCAAGGCAGGATGGCAAGGCAGAGGGTCATCAAAGAGAAAAAGTTCGTGGTGTGGCAGGGCAGGCAGGAGGCAGCAAAGTGGCAAAGAGTGGTAGAAGCAGCAGCAAGATCCACTTCTCTCCTTTCTATCTTTTCAAGGCTACCTGCCTTTTGAGTGGTGCCACCCAGAGCTGTATCAAACCATGAGTGGACTAATTTAATAATCACACACCCTTCATCACAGGATCACTTACCTTTGATCCAGCCACCTTCCAGACTCCCAGCTAGAAGTGCATGAGGCTTTAGCGGGACAAGATACAAGCCATAACATCCCAGTAAGGGATCTTTATTTAGGGCCCAAATTTCTACCTCTGTGAAACTTTCATTCTGAAATGCTGCCCTGTGTACATTTAGTTCTGTGAAGTTACATTTCTTGGAAAACTGCCTTTTGGCCCCTCCATTGTTTCTTTCTGGAAATCTCACATTGATCTTTATTTCTTATCCTCTCTTTTTCTTTGTTTAAAGACAGAGTCTTGCTGTGTAATTCAGACTGGCCTTGAATACACTGCGTAGCCAAGGCTGGCCTCACATTCCATCTTCCTACCTCAGCCTCCCAAGTGCTGGGGTTACAGGCATGCAGCATTGCACCCAGCCTCTCATTTTCAATTCTACCTTTTGTTTTTATCTTTCTGGGAAGTTTTTCTTAACATTTCTTTCTGTTCCATTTTGAACATATATTCACTACAGTATTTTATAGCTAGTTCTTTGAGTTTCCTCTCTGTGCCCTTCATAACAATGTTTGTACAAGGCCCTGACTTCAAACTCTAGTAATAAACATATTTCCTGGCTAGCCAGATAGCTCAGCAGATTAAAACACCTGCTTAGGCAGATGCAGGGACCAGGGACCCAGCTTGCCTTGCTGCCCCTGCCCCTGGGGCATGCTGGCTCCAGCCTGTGATCCTGCTGTGTTCATTATAAAAGATGTGTCTTCTTAGCCAGAATCCCAGCATTCTGGGAAGCTAAGGCAGGAGAATCCCAAATTTGAGCCCAGCATAAGCAGTTTTTTTTTTTTTTTTTACCACCTCCCCCACACCCCCAGCCCCCACCACACCTCCCCGGCCTGGGGGTTCGAACTCACGACCTTGTACTTGCCAGGCAGGCACTTGTGCCACGGAGCTATCTTCCCAGCCCCCCTAGCATAGGCAGTTTAATAAAATTGTCTCAAAACACAAAAAGACTGAGGATGTAACTCAGTGTAAAGGCCCTGGATTCAATCTTCAGTACCATCACCACCAAAAAAAAAGGTGTTTTAGTTCAGGTGTCCGAAACAAAATACCATAGATGGTGGTTTAAACAACAGTTGTATTTTATTTATTTATTTTTCTGTGAGTTAGGGTCTCATTGTATAGACCAGGCTAGCATCGACTTCAGCCCTCTTGCTTCAGCCTCCCAAATGCTGGAGCCAGTGCTGTGCAATGAGCTCCATCCCCACCTAGAAATGTATTTTGTTGCTGAGGATATAGCCCAGCAGCACGGCTTACCTGCCTGGTAAGTGCAAGGTCGTGAGTTTGACTCCTCATACGAAAAAGAAAAAAAATAAAATTAACAAAAAAATATTTGAAAGTCTGCAGTAAGGGGCTGGCAAGGTAGATTTCAGGGCAAGGCCTCTTGGCTTATAGGTGGCTGCTAGCGTGAATGACTTTGAGAAGCTCCTCCTACCAAGGGCCCCATCTCCAAGGGTTACCTTAACAAAAGTATGGTAGTACACATATTGAGGTCACGATAGGTCTTTTAAAAAAAATCTCTGAATTGTGTTATTTGGAGGGGAGGGGGCGCTCCTTATGTTTTGGCATTCACAGATTCTTAAGATGTTCAGTGAAGTACTCAGGAGGCTGACATTGGAGGATCGTGGTGAGTTTGAGGCCAGGCTGGTCTACACAGTGGTTTTTTTTTTTTTTTTAAACTTTTTTTTTTTTTTATTTGTTTGCTTGTTGTGTTTGTTTGTTTCTTTATTTATTCATTTTGTGGCTGGCTCAGCCTGCCCTGGTGGTGGCGCTGGCGCAGCATGTGGTGCCGGGGATCGAACTGCAGTCCCTGCAGTTGCCTGAGCCCTCCTAAGCAGGCGCTTTAGACCACTGAACCATCTCGCGGGCCCCTACACAGTGGTTTTGAAGCCAGCCTGAACTACACAAGATCCTGTGTCAAAAACCAAGATACAACTCCTACTTCCACCCCCAGGGGAAAAAAAGTAAGGTTTTTCATTGAATATCTGCAGACACCTGCTGGCTCTGCAGTAACAGCAATACGTGGCTTGTAAATGTCTCCATCCTGAGCTGTCCAGCAGTCAGTGATTTTGTTTCAAGGCCTTGTTTCCTGTTCCTTTTACCCCAAAGATATTTCTCAACTTCTAATCCTGCATCCTGTTGATTTCAGCACTACTTTCTTCTACTCTATTGCTAGAGTGCGGGTTCTCCAGCACTTCGGAGGCTGAGACAGGAAGATCACACATCTGAGGCCAGCTGGTGTTATCCAAGGAGTTCTCAGCTAGCCTGGACTACAATAATGCTCTTCTAAACAACAACAACAACAAAAAAAAAAAAAAACGGAAAAAGCAAAAGCAGTGTAGTCTCCTCACCGTGGGAGGTGCTCCTCCAGGTCCTCAGCCATCAGACTGACAAGGCTGCACCTGTGCTGGCTCTCAGCCCCAGCCCTAGCCCCTGCCTTCACCACGATAGATGAAGTACATAGGTCTGCCGTTGCACACCAGCTTCCTTGCGTTTTTCTCAGCTGCACCTAAGAGACTATACTTAAGTGTTTTTCTCATATTGCTCCTGTCCTGAGCATGTCAGCTAACAGCCCCAGTGCCTTCACACTGAGCTGCATCATCCCCAGCCACAGCCACTACCCCTTGCCTTTTTTTTTCTCACCAGCTTTAAGCCAGAGTCTCATTAAATTGCCCAGATTGGGCCAAACTTGCCTCAGCTTTCCAGAGTGTTGGGATGACAGGCTTGTACTGCAGTGCCTAATGATTACCAGTGGCTTCACAGTTACTGGATTCAGTAACTGGGCCACTTTTAGTCCTAATGACTTCTGTCACATTGGTTGGTGTTCATCTGCCTCCTTGAAATGAGCCCCTAAATTTTACCTTATGTATTTGGTACAGGGTCTCATTATGCAGCTTGGACTCATAATGATCCTCTTGTTTTAGCCTCCCTAGTGATCTCCATGGCCCCATAGATTTATTTCTTTTTCCCTGAGATTCTCTTTAGGCTCTCATCTTTCACTTCTGGCCTTTCTTCAAATGCCTCTCTGAAGGCCCCCAATTTGCTGTTCCCAGGTAAATTGCACAGGCTTCCCATATTTGTGATTTTTGTATCACTTGGCAACTTCCAGTTTCAAACAGTGCCTTTCATCCAGGTGTAGTGGCACACTTATAATCACTTACTTGGGAAGCTGAGGCAGGAGGATCACAAATTTGAATCCATCCTGGGTAAATTTCAAGATCCTGCTTCAAATAGAAAGGGGCTGGGGGTGTAGCTCAGTAGTACAGTACACCTAGCATGCATGAGGTCCTGGGCTGGAACCTCAGCATTACTAAGCAAACCAAAACTCACCTTTCTTGTGCTCCAGATAAGCATTATACATCACACTGGCCCTTCAGACCTTCCAACTTATCTCTCACCACCCTCCTCTGTCCTGCATCCCCTCCTATACTGGAAGAGCAGCAGGTAGTACTGCCTTCACCCGAGTATGTATCTTGGGCTGTCCCAGGTAAGTTCTGTTGATTGTATCTGTTAATAAACTCTTGGACCTCCATTCCTGTCCTTTGCTTCAGGCCCTAGGCATTTTAGGCTGATTTTAAATATTTTTTTTAAACAATCTTGCTGTGTATTTCAGGCCTGAACTTAGGATGACCTTGAATGTAGAGACCCTACCCCTACCCCTACCCCCACCCCAAGCCTCACAAGTGCTGGGAATTACAGGCTTAGCTATTTAGGCAGAGTTAGAATGTTATGCACCACACTGCTGGCAGAATGACCTTGCTCTTTTTTCTTTCTTACATTCTGGACACATGCTTTACCCCTGAGCTATGTCCACAGCTCTGAAGGACCTTTTTAGATAGAAATAAATTGAACGCAAGGCCGCCAAGATAGCCCAGAGGTCTAAAGCGCCTGCGTAGGCAACTGCAGGGACTGCAGTTTGATCCCTGGCACCACATGCTGTGCCAGCCCCACCCCCAGGGCAGGCTGAGCTGGCAATAACATAAAGTTAAAAAAAAAAAATGCAAGTTATCTCAGCATGGCTAAAATATTTCCTCAATATCTGGGTTATCTCATCCCAGTAAAACATTTTTATTTTATTTTTATTTTTTGTGGAACCAGGGATTGTACTCAGGTCTTTGTGCTTGCCAGGTAAGCACTTATTCTACTGAGCTACCTTTTCATCTCCTAAACATTTTTAATAAAAGTTACCACTGTTCTGAGTTTGATCCCCGGTTCTGAAAACAAAACAAAACATGTTTATCACCCTTACAAAAAGAAATGTGACAACCCTGCCAGTGACCTCCACTGTTCTGGAAAGAATGTAGAAACATGTGATTCTTGTATGCAAGGCAGTTCTTACTTGGGAGGGGAAGCCAAAGACGCAAAGCCTTCTGCTGAGCCTATAATGGAAGGGATCTGAGATATCCTAGACTGAAGAAGCCAGCCTGGCTTAACTACCCAGTCGTCTGGGCTTCTCACGTCTTGTACAGAACACTCCATGGCACTGAGCATGTGCCTTGGAGCAGTGTGCAACAAGTACAGTTTGCTTACCCTCAGTCTCAAACTTGTATTTGTTAAAAGCTTCCTTCTAGGTTATCTGTTGCCTACAGGTCCAAGTTTGTGCTCTGTAGTAGGTAAATGTTTCCTAATTGTGTTACCTTAAAAAAAGAAAATAAGCAAAATAGGGAAAGAGCGCCATGTATTTCTGTCTTCCATCTTGAATCTGTAGTTACAGCACACTACCGAAAAAAAAAAGTTTTCTCAGGGGCTGGGGAGGGGAATAGCTCAGTAGCATAAGTCCTTGCCTGGCAAGCTCAAGGTCCTAAGTTCAATCCCCAGTACCAAAAAATAAAAAAACAAAAAACGTTTTCTCTATTAATGACTTGCCTCACTTTTTTCCTGTATTTAAAAACAAAAGCATACCATATTTGATTAAGGATACCATATGATTAAGGAACATAGATTTGGTTTTAATAGTTTCAATATTAAAATCTCAGAGTCTTGGTTGAAACTAGAATCTTAACCACATTCAGTATTCCTTACTATTTAATACTTTTTTTAAGATTTGCTGGTAGGAATTTATGTTGGTTTTTCAATAAATTTAAAACCTGAACTGTTTGAGTTTTCATTGCAGATGTTGTTTTGTTCACATTCTTCTTGGTTATATGAGAAGCATTCAAATGTTTGATCATTTCTCTGGTTCATTTGTTGGATCTATTGGAGCATGCCCACACTTGGGAGGCTGAGGCAGTAGGGTCCTTGCAAGTTCAAGGCCAACTTGAATTACATATTGAGGCATTGTCTCAAAAAACAGTGCCTAAATGTGTTGAAGGTCATTCTGAGTCTGAATTGGTGTATAGGAAAAAAAGCACTTGCAAAACTTAAAGAAAATTTTGAAGTTTTGGGGCTGGTGAGATACCTCAGGGGTCTAAAGCTCCTGCTTAGGTAACCACAGGGACTGCGGTCTGATCCCCTGCACCACATGCTGAACCAGCCCCACCCCCACAGCAGGCTGAGCTGGCCATAACATAAATAAAGTTTTAAACAAAAATTTTTTTTGAAGTTTTCCTCCTGGTACCCGAGATTGATCCTGGGCCTTTGGAGCTCCTGCGGTGGCAGTGGTTTCCTCAAGAGTCTTGCTGATAGCTGGGATACCCTGGGACTAGGAGACCCTACTCAGGGGGCATCTGGCTTGCACTCTCCAGGAACAGGAGTACACTTCACAACTGCTTGGCAGTATAATGAGCAAGGAGTACAGTGCCCATTTTGGCAGCAGGCCACCACCAGCAGCCAACTAAGCCCCCATGAGCTCCAGAGATTGTGTCCCGGGTACTCCTGTGTCCTGCAGCCCTTGGATCTGCCATGCTGGGATCCTCAATGCTGATGCTGCCTCTCAGCCCATGTTGGTTCCTACAGGTTTCCGGAGTGGGTTCCATGGCACCTGGGCCTTAGCTGGCCCAGGCCCATGCCCGCATACACCTGTGTGGTGCAGTAACTTTGATGGTCAACAATAGCTACAAATTCTGGGGCTGTAAATACTAGCTAGTAAATCAATTTGCAGAATGAGACAAAATTTCTAAAAATAGCTGAGTCCTCTAAAAATGCCCAAAGTAGGCAGAAACTAGGTGAGAGGTAACTAGAAAGTGTTCCCACATCCACCAGCCTGTGGGGCTGCAGCTTTCTCCACACCTTGACCCTGGGTCTGGACATGGTAGAGCATGGCGTTGGGAGCTAGAAAGCGGGGCAGCAGATGTGCACACCTATAGGCCCAGAGCTCTGGGAGGCTGAGGTGAGAGGATGGCAAATTCAAGTCCAGCCTGAGCAACTTAATGAAACCTTGTCTCAAAATGAAAAGGGCAGGGGAGGAGGTACCTCAGAATGACCTGCACTACTCTGCTGTGTTCAACCCAAGCACCGGAGTGGGGGGTGTGGGTTTCCTATATTCTGTTTTGTTTCAGTGTATCATGGACATAAAGAGGTGGCCTGCAGGACCAAGTAGGTGACTCTCATTTTTCTTTTTAAGACTGTGTTTCTATACAGTTCAGGCTGGCCTTCAGCTCACTGTGTAGCCCAGGATGGTCTTGAGCTTAGAACTCCTCCTGACTCAGCTTCCTGAGTGCTAGGATTATAGGTGAGCACCACTGTGCCTGGCTTTAGCATTTTATGACCTTAAAACCTGGCCAGGTCCCTGCTCAGCTCTGCACCAAGGCAAGTTAATCATGCATGTTAATTACAGGTGTCTGCCTAAAAACTGGTAATGCAAGGTTTTTAGCCCTAAATTCACCTACCCTACCTCAAGATTGAGGACAAGAGTAACTGAAGTAATTTTCAGGATTTGTAGGCATATCCAATTGCCAGCTTTTGTTTATAATATCCAGTTCCAGATACCCCTCAAGTGATGCCCCAAAGTCCCCAGGCTCGGGTTTAAAGCTGCAGCCGCCTCAGACTCCAGGAGAAATGCAGCCTCCTAGAACACCCTGTAATGAGGTCTCTGTGCCCAGTGGGAGCAATCACTCCCTGGCAGAACTGAGTCTGGCACCCTAAGCCAGAGCCTCCCTGGAACCAAGTTGCCCTCAGGTTCTATGGGTCTCAGAACCTCATAGCCAGGTCTGAGACACCAGCCAACAGGATGCTTCCCCAGGACTACCTAGTTTTCAGCTATGCAAACCACAACCACTACTTTTGTCTTACCATTTTCTGTGAAACCCCAAGCTGCTTTTAGCCCCTTGAAGACAGATTAGATGGGATGGAGAATGAGGATTGAGCCCAGGGCCTTCACAGTAAGCTACATTCCTTTTTATTTTGAGATACAGTCTTGATAAAATTGCCCACGCTGAGCTTGAACGCACCATCTTCCTGCTTCAGCCTTCCACAGTGCTGGGATGACAAGCATGTGATCCCCATACCTTGCTTGAAGACATCTTAAGTCTCTGTCTTACTAGAATGGCCATACTAATTTAAGCCTTTCCTGCCCTTCACTGCTGGTCTTGACTAACATCTGGGACCCCTGGAACCAGGGCTTTTGCTCTAAAACTCTGGTAATGAGGTAAATATGATCTCTGTTATTCCATGTTGGCTGGAAGTAGAAATCTCAAAAGATTTAAACTGAGGGAATACTGTCAATTTGAAGTTATTTTAATTTTTTAGAAATAAGACTATAGGTCTCAGTTTGGTCTCATCTTGTGAGGCTAGGGAGATAGCTCAGTAGAATAAGCACATGCCTGGCAAGTACAAGGACCTGAGTTCAATCCCTGGTTCCCCCCTGGCAAAAAAAAAAAAAAAAAGAAAAAGAAAAAAAGCAACAAAAAAACATATTGCTAATACTGTTTAGAATTGACAGGTAGTGAACATGAAAAGCAAACAAGCTTGTAGTTGTTACTAGCTGTTTTGTGGTGTTGGGAAGCACCCTCCAGGCTCCCCTTTTCAAGGGCTGGGATGAACTTGGGGCCTTGCTGCATGCTAATATGTGCCCTCCTGTCACCTGGTAGGGTCTGAGCTAGTCTTCCAAAGAGGAAAGGGGAGCTAATGCTCCCTCAGAGTTAATTTTTCAATTTATATAAGAAAAGCATTTCAGGATATTGGTGAGAGGCATAGGCAGCTTTATTTAGGCAGAGTTGAAGTACACACTCAGAAAATAGTGTGGTGGTTGAGACAGTGTTGAGAATTTCTCTCAAAGAGGTAAAGGAGCTTTAACTAGTATGGCTATATCAAGAAGACAGATCCAAAGGTTCAAAGTTCTGTCTGTGAGAGAGGCATGTAGCATATACCTGTAATCCTGACACTTGGGAGGCTGAGGCAAGATTATCACTTCAAGTTTGAGGCCAGCTTGGGCTACATAGTAAACTCAAGGTCAGCCAGAACTACATAGGAAGATCCAATATACAAAAAGGGGGTGGGGGACTGGGGAGATTGCTTAGTGGTCTAAGCCACAGCTTGGCAATCACAGAGACTGGGGTTGGATCCCCAATACTGCATGCCATGCTTGCCACTGAAACTGGGTATGATGGCACATGCTTGTAATCCCAGCACTGAGGAGGCTGACACAGGAGGATAACTATGACTCTGAGCTGTGTAGTGAGATCCTGTACCAAGTAAATAAATGACTAAAATATCTCTCTCTCTCATATATATATATATATTTTTTTTTTTTTTGAACTGGGGATTGAACTCAGGCCCTTGCGCTTGCCAGGCCTGAGTTTATACTGCGCTATCTCCCCAGCTCCTAAAAATATTTTTTAAAAATTGACCCTCTTGAATCTTTTATTTTTGGAACTAGAGACTGAACCCAGGGCTTGCATTGAGCTACATCTCAAGATTCCCCTCTCTACCTTATTATTTATTTAGAGACAAGGTCTTGCTGAGTTGCTAAGGTCTAAGCCTCCCAGAGCACTAAGATTACAGGTTTGTGTCACTACACCTGGCTGCTGCTTTATTCTTAGGTCAGGTTGCTGTCCTTTAAGTTCATCAATATGGTAGTATCCTTAAGGATTTGGGTGTGATAGGCCTGCAACAAAAGGCTGGGGAGTACAACAATCTTAGTTTCCTCTTTTCCCTATTCTGCCTGTCACTTTTTCTCCCTGTCTTGCATGGTGTTTTGAGACACGGTCTCACTTTGCAGTCCAAGGTGGCCTTCAATTTACTATGGAGAAGCCAGGCGTGGTGGCTCATGCCTGTAATCCCAGCACTTGGGAGGCTTAGGCAGGAGAATCAGTGCGAGTTC
>PVKN010015619.1:0-18377 GCA_004027915.1 Capromys pilorides | reverse complement strand
CCCCCCCCCCCACCCCATGGGGGTACCATCATAAAAAATAAACACAGCTTAGGAACCTAAAGAAACAGTCTGTGTGCTGGTGCCAGAACAGAAAGAGGCAGAAGCAAATGTGCTCTTAACATGTTTGTTGGCATTGTTTTGAGATTTCCTTGGGTCTTCAGTTCCCTCCTTCATTGGCACTGAACTGTCTCTTGGTTCTGTGGCCTGGGATTAACCCTGCAAGGATTGAGAAGGGATGAGTATTGAGGAGGTGCCATGTTGGGTGTATTATTGAATTGGCCCCCAGTGAGATAGTCTCAGAATTCAGGGCTGTTGTTGTGATGGCTGCAATGAATTCAGTGAGGATTTCACATCTTCACTCCATCAAGTTCACTGTAAAGCCTCTGGGCAGTGTGTGTGTAGGCCTGACACACCAGACAGTACGATGGCCTCTGGGTGCTGTCCTGTCATCCGCATGAGAGGGTGCACAAGACGCCTTCATGCCTCCCTTTCATGAATGAGAGCTGCTATCTTTAATCAGTGAGCTAAGCTGCATGCACTCTGAAGTCTGAGAAGGTCCACGCGGCTTTTGGCATCCAGGCTGACATCAGCACTCATGCATCCTTAAGGTTCTTTGTTTGACTTCACTGTGTTTTCTTCATTTGTCCACTCAGGAGCCAGCTTTACCCTTCTTGGTGCGGGGAGTGAAAGGAGTGAGTTTGCACCTGTAAGTTTGCAAAGAACTTTGTTTTTTTTGGGGGGAGGAAATGTATGTAAAAGTTTCATGAATGTTTGTAATTCTCCTGTCTGAAACTTACGTGTTGTAAAATAACATTGTTATTATGTGTTTGCATCTATAGTCATTCCCCTTCTCTTGGGAAATTAGAGTATTCATCGGTTTTACTCCCCCATTACCTCCTCTCCTTCCCAGATTTTCTCATCTCCACAAAGCCTGCCTGCTCATGTTCCACTCTCTCCATTTCGTTCTTTAAATCAGGTATGTTTTGCCTCTCTGACCTAAGAGAAATGGGGCGATAATGGAACCTTCTGTGTCTGACATACTTCAGTCAGCATCTCACGGCCTGAGGAGCCACCCAGACGTGAATGATTCCTGTGTTTCTTCATGTTCGACACCAGACATTGAAATAGTGTTCAGAGGACTCTCGGCGTCCCATCAATTTTCATTGGTTTCTGGAGGTTGCTGTAATTAAACCTGGTATTGATTAAGGAGTGAGTAGGGATGTTCTCTGGTCATGACCCAGCGAGTGGGACCTATGTATGCTCTAGTAGCTCTAAATTCTTGCAAGAACCTTTGTTATCTTCCTTTCTTCTTTGATTTCACAACTCAGGCTATAACTTTAAAAAGAAACTGTAGGGGCTGTTCCCCAGGTTATTCACAAAACGAGTCTTTGTCTGCTGTTTCATTCACCATCTGGTTACGAAGTTAAATTGGAATCGTGCTTGTTTTAATTATTTTCTACTTGTGTGGCCAGGAGGTTATTTGGTCTGGTGAGGTTGTTATAAGCTCTCGTGCTCATTAATACCACGGAGTCCACATCCTGCGCCAGCACCGGAATGGTTAAGTGGATCCACTTGTGTGGCCAGTGCTTGATACAACACAGAGGTCAGGACCAAATTACCGGAGGAAGTGTGGTGTCAGGGTATGGGTCCCCCTCCTTTTTCCAGTTTACTCTCCAATAATGTTAATTCCTTAAGTGCATTTTTCTTTTAGCAGAACTACAATTATAAATGGCATAGATGAACAGTCTTAGATAAGTGCCTGATGTTTATTAAAGGGACAGTGCATATTTCAAAAATTGGTCATCTTAGGTACATTAAAAGTACAGAATGTATATTAAGAAAGTAATTAACGCAGTGCTTTGAACAGTCCCTGGCATGAATAATGGAGACTGTGTAGTCAGAATATCTCTGCAGTAGCTGCTTTTGGTGAATCAGCTAAAGATGCAAGCCTCGGAGAGAGCTGTCACTTAGGTAGTTGAAAGGTGACATCAAAAGCTTTCTCAAGGGGAGGAAAACATTTACCTTTTTTTCCTTCTTCCCGACAAGGAATGACTTCTTCACAATAGTGTCTTTAAAAATGACTTTAAATAGCGACTTTAAAAATGGTCCATGAAAAATTGTTGGTTGTTGTAGTTAAATAATTGTTTAAGAGAGGGAGTTTTTTTTTGAAACTTCCATCTCATAAAAACTTAATTTACTTGAAAATTTTGAAATTGTGTTGATTTGTGAAATCAGTATGTAGTTCCGCGTCAAACTTCGCACTTATTTTGGGAAAGCAAAAGACGTGGAGCCCAGTGGTGGTGGTGGTGGTGTTGTTGGCAGTAGATAACAGTCCCTACAGTATGAAATTTTATTTGGCAAAGGAATGTGGAATAGGAATAAGTATTTCTGAGATGGGGGGAGGGTTCGAATGGGCTGTCCTTTTTTTTCCTTCTATTATTTTTTTAAATACAGTTTTATTATTTTTACAATAGTTAATACATTGCGCAATGTTGTCTTCATCATAGTTGTTTAGAGTACAAGTTTCAGGCATGATTTCTTGTTTAAACCTCATTAGTACAGATCTTTCTTTTTATTTCACAAATTGTCTTCCATTGTTTTTTCCTTTGGGCAGTGCCCGCGCTTGAACCCAGGGTATGCTGGACCAGCCAGCACTCTCACCATTGAGCTGCCCCCAACCCAGTATGTCACTTAATGGTTTCCTTTTCAGCACCTGTTGGAGGCTTCCCTCTTAATTTATGCGCTGTGTTGCTGTTCTCTCTTGCTCTCCAGGAGCGTGGCTGGGAAGGTATCCCCTGTGGCCGGGTGCTTGTGGGGTTGTAAAACAGAAGACTGTCCCTTTCTCTTCACACCCAGACATCAGGGTGTACTTGGAGGGAGGGCAGAGGGGGAGTACAATATGCCAGGGGAAAATGCTGATGAGCCCCTTGGCTTTTCCAGTTATTAATTTTTACTAGGTGGTGTCAAATGGCTGATAGAAAAATGAGCCATTTGCCTCCGGAATTAAATTTCTAAATAAACTAAAATATAAATTGGGTCCTAAAGATACTATACAACTCATTGCTTTCTTTAAAAAATTTTATTGTATTTTTTGAAACAGGGTCTTGCTTTTTTGGTTAAGCTGACCTCAGACTTTACAGCAATCCTCTTGCCTCAGCCTCCCAAGATTATAGATGTGCACCACTACACCGAAGTTACAACTCATTTTCATTAATGATAATATTTACTGTAATTACATTGACATGAGTCACAAGTTAAAAACCAAATCTCTATTCCATTAAACTGGCAGGTATTTCACAGTAGTGTCATAAGAACAGTTTACTGTGGAAGGAGGAATGTTAATTTTAGTTTTAATTGTGTAGGTTGAACCCCAGAGCCTTTGTGCTGAGCTATGTATCTACCAGCCCTCTTCTAAGTTTTCAGGTCAGGGACTCCTCCGTAAGTTGCCTAGGCTGGATATGAACCTGTAATCTTCTTGCCTAAGTCTCCCATAGTCCTGAGATGGTTCACCACCATCCCTGGCTATAAATAGTTTACTGAATTTAAAAAAAAAAAAAAAAAAAAAAAAAAAATGCTGCGGATTGAACCCAGGGAATTAGCACACAGGCAAACCTCCTACCTTAAGCCATACCCCCAGCCTGTACATATTGGAACTTGTGTCCAAAGCTTATCACCTGTTCTGTACTTGGAAAGTAGAATTTGTTATAGCAACAGACAGAACCTTTACCGTGAACACCAACAGAAGACGCTGAGCCCCCGCATGCTGTGGGTCTTGGTTTTGCTGGGCTTCCCTCTGCCCCATGACCCAGAAGGCTCTCTGAAGTGGAGGAAGTGTGGAGTCGTTTACTGTCTGGGCCCACAGCGTTAGGAACGGAAATAATGTTCACTGTGAATGTGAACTGAGGGCCAGCACACACTTTAATACTAGTTTTCAGTACTTCCTGCTCTGCCCATGATGCATTTTGAGAGAGGCTGGGCTAAAACTCACAACAACCCTCCTGCCTCAGCTTGCAGAGTGGTGGGATTGCAGGTGTGAGCCACTACACCCCACCCCTTATGTGTTCTTAAAGTGGTTTCCCATATCATTATAGTGAGGTAAAAAGCTCCATTGAGATATAATCTACATACCATTATAATCCGTGACCTTAATGCACACAAAATTTATCCGTAGCATATTCATAGCTATAGAAGTGAACTGTACCGTGACCTCATTTCAGACCATTTCCCTAAGTAAGCCTTACACCAAATAACAGACATTCATTCTTCTTGTTTTGATTTTTTTTTTTTTTTAATCTCTTATTAATTTGGTGCATGGTCTCCAGCAGCTTGGACTCATGCTTCTCCTGTCTCAGCCTCCCCAGTGCTGGGATTATAGGCATGCACCACCAAGCAGAGTTTTTAGTGACTGGAACGGTGTACTTGGGGCTTCAGCGCCTGAACCCAGCCAGAAATTTGCACTTGATAGACAGGTTCTTAGACCACCAGGCTATCTCCCTAGTTCATGTTTTCTTTCAGTGGCTGCCCAGTCTTTGTCCAATGTTAGCGCAGTTTGCATCACCATAGGTTTCTGTGCTGTGGGCATTTTTTCATATGAGGGGAATCATGCACGCTGTGGCCACATATGCCTGGCTGCTTCCACGTAGTGTGTCTTGACCTTGATTGTATGTGCACTATTGTATGAAACCTGTCATGATTCATTTCCAGAATTCATTTTTGTTTTTGTTGAATAATATTGTATGGACGTGCTACATGTTACTCACTCCCTAAGCAGATGTATAATAATGTCTACTGGAGAATTTAAATTAGTTTAGGAATGTGTAAGTAAAAGAGAATAACATTGCATTAGGTGTGATCAGAAATGAGATTCAAAGTGGGCACCAGAACAGGAGTGACAGGGGATCTTGGGCCAAGAGAAGCACACTGATGTGGTAGTAGTTCTTATAGGTGCACAGCACTTGGGTCCCCGCCCTGTGTGTGCTTTCTAGCTTGGGCTGTGCATACAAAACAGACCAGGTGGGCAAGCCTTTATAGTGGGAGTTTACGTGTGCCAGGGCCCAGAAGCCAGGGAAGGCGTGCTGCAGACCCTCAGAGGTGCTGTTGAGTGTACATGTGTCTCCTGTGGATGGGCAGACAGGCATGACTGAGGCAGTGTGAAGATACAATAGCCTTCTCTCATCTAAACTTCTACACTGTGTTGCTTCACACATTAACAGGTTGCGGCTCTGGCAAGGCGCCTTCAGTGTGCTGCAGAATGGAAAAAAATTTGCCCTTGTAGTCACAGAAGTCCCATGGGGATGCTTAGTCACAGTTGGAGCCCTGATTGAGTTCTTATGGGCACTTCTTCTCCTCCTCCTCCTTCTCCTCCTTTTACAGGGTCTCACTATGTAACTCATAGTGATCCACCTGTTTCCTGCCTCCTAAGTGCTGGGATTACAGGCACGCGCCACCGTGCCTGGACTCTATCATGGCTCAGCCTGCTCAAGAGCGGGGGCCGGCACAGCAGGTGGCGCCAGGAACCGAACCCTGACCCCTGCGCTTTCCTAAGCAAGCGCTTAATCTGCTGAGCTATACCGCTTGGGCACTTCTTATAGACTCTTCTTGAGTTCTTCCTGGCAGTCTCCATAATTTTCTTTCTTTTTATTTTAGTACAGGGTTTATAGGGTCTCACTATTTAGATCGGACTCATAGTGGTCCTCCTGTCTGCTGAGCTATCTCACTGGCCCTGGCATTCTTTCTCTTCTCTCTCTCCCTTTCTCTGTCTGCTCCCTGCCCCCAGGACTAGTGTTCAAACTCACGACCTTGCACTTGCAAGACAGGCACTTGTGCCATGGAGCTTTCTCCCTAGCCCCGTTTTCTGTTTATTTTCAATATCTCCACCTTTGGGCCCTTCTCCTAGTTCTCAAGCCAGAGCTTTAGGCTTGGCCTCATCTCCATGTACATCCTCACCTTCAGTGGTTGGATCCCAGGCCGCTCCTTTTGCTCTGTTGTACTAACCTAAAGTTCCTGCTTTGGCCTCTGCTGTACCAGAAACAGGTGCTTATGCCATCAAGATATCTCCCTAGACAGCTTTGGCTTCTGAAAGGTTCAGATGAAACTTGTTTACAAAAAGACTACCGCACAACATCCCCAGTGTTCATTACTGTAATGTTTGAGAGAGCCTGCCACCGAAGATACAGTAGATCTTTTTGAAATTTCATGTGAAGTAACAATACTTAAGTATTAAGTACCCATAAAACCATGGGCTAGAATTATAGTTAATGTTCAGAATGGTCTGGTACTTAGAATACCAGGATATAATTGTGTACAGTATCATCCATGCTCGTGAATGGCATTTATTTTCATCATTTCAGTTTTCAAAAATTAATGAAATTAAACCAGCGGGCTTTCTTCTTTATTGAGATTATTAAACCTTTGTCAGCCCTTTCCTTTTCTCAGTGTTACACATGGTAATGGGGGGGGGGGGCTTGGGCTTTCTCATCTATGTACCCCCCTGATCTTGAAAATGAGTTTTAGAAATGTCGGGGTCATCTTGCTCATGGCAGATGCCGACAGCTCAGCATTTGACACAAGTTCAGAGTCTTGCGGGTGGGGGGCGGCGGCACGGTTTTCCTTTGCTTCAAGTCTGCCCTATCATTTCTGCCTCTGCTCGCCTGCTGCCTGTCTTGCAGGTCTGTGCTGAAAGCCTGTGCCCTTTTTTCCCCTCTTAGCTCAGCCATTCTTTGGTGTGTCTGCTTTGGACCACGTCCTTTATGTCCTCTCCCTTTGGGTACATGTGGCTTTCTTTTCACCATCCCGGTAGCTGGGCTTCCATCCCTGAAGCTGAAGGCTGGGGACCTAGCTGACTGGTGGCCCCCAGAGCTAGCTGCAGTAGGAAGCACATCAGCTCCAAATTCTTCCGGTGTTTCCAGCTATCCTTGTTTGAGGAGTAATTGGCCACGGCCAGACGTTCATTGCATTCACATTTATTTTAAAAACAGAGATCTGAAATTATATATTCTTAGCTTTTGTAATTTCAGAGTGAGTTACTTTTGTCCAACTTCAAAAGTAGCATTTTTACCATTTAGTTAGAATGTAGAGGACATTGTACATGTACACGTAAAACATTTGTAAATACTTGTATACCATGACAGATAATGGCGTTTGCAAGGAAACCATTTTGCCTAGGGAAAGAATGTTGTACTAATTTCCTCATGTTGAAAACCAGTTTCTGGAGCTTGTTAAAAATACACCCCCTTCAGTGTTCTAAATTAGCATTGGTTCGCTGTTAAAATTCAAGATTCTGGTTTAAAAACAATGAAGTAAAACTTTGGGAACTATATAGTTATATGCACCTAAGATTACGTATTTCTTGCATGTTTGATTAATTCTAATGTGCAGGCAGCATTGGAGAACTTTATTAGCAAATACTTTTACCAGACAAAGGTTAACTTATTTTCATTATTCTGATTGGTTCCATATGTTAAGTGAGGACAAAAATTTCAAAGTTCTGTGAATTGTAATCGCTTCTCTTCCATGCATTCTTGATTTCAGGGCTGTGTGTTCCATAGTACAGATCCTGTGAGTTTTAGTTTTTTATTGTTCTTTTGTCATAGCTATAAAATGGTTGGGAAATACGGACTGGTTAATTTCTGCTGAGCAAGCAGGGTGTGCCATGGGGTGTGCCATCTTCATTACTAACGTAGTTTTATTTTATCTTTTACCCTTACAAAGAATGTGAATGGGAGGGCCCTCAGTTGGGTCTCTGAGGCTCATAAGGGTGCTTTTCATTAGTGGAGTGTGTGTGTTACCTGTTACAGGACCATGTAGTTAGGGGTAGTCAGTCTTATGTTATTGAAAAAAAAGGAGTACTCGTGATTCCTGGAGTAGCTGTGCCAGCCCCAGCGTTATGAAGTCTGTTCCTCTTCGTTGTGTGGAGATTTTTGGAAAAGTGATAACATAAGCTTGGGTGCCCGTCCTTTTCTCCCTCCTGTCCCCCTTTCCTCCCTTCCTCCTTCTCAGCCCTTCCTCTCTATAAACACTCTTCCTTGGCTCCTTTCAGGTCAGAAATGTATCTTTGGGTATTCAGGGGGCAGTGTCCCTGTGTATTCAATGTACAACCATGACTGTATTTAGTCTTGAGCTGTGAGCTCCCTTGAGAGTTGCTACTTGGAGTTTGCTGCTAAGCTGGGTGTGTGGGCATGTCAGTCTGTACAGAAAGAGTTAACAGGGAAAATCCTGACCACTTTGAGGCAGGAAACTGTGTGTATATGTATGTGTGTATAAATATCAATTACTTCATATGTCCAGTGACGTTTGCCTCTTAAAAAAGGGCAAAACAAAGGAGACTGTTTTCAAAAGGAAGTCTTTTTTTTCCTTCTCTACCCACGCTCTCCTTCCTGTCCCTGTGATGTTAGAAAAGTGTTATTTTCACTGTTATGTAAAGGTTTTTGATGGTTTCTTTTGTGCAGTTCTGATATTTCCCGTTTGATGGAACAGCATAGAACAGTCATGCAGAAATGGCAGCATAGCACCGCTCTCCCCACCCTTGCCTTCTCTTTGCTTTCCGCACCCATTTGCAGGGCTGTTCCTTCCTCCCGCATGTTCTTTCTCACTCTTGCACATTTTGACTGGGAAATTAAAGAAGCTGATTGCATGGGCAGGATTTTGCTTCACGGTAGCAAGCAGAGGGCCTTCATCTTCTCTGCAGTGGGCAAGGAAGCTGTCAGTCAGGAGGATAGGCCCCGCCCCCAACCTGGAGTCCTTGCTGGCCCCTGTGCCTCACCCTCTGTAGAGTGCTGAGCAGTGCATTCTCAGGACTTGCCGCAGTGCTGGCCTGTGCTTTCTGTGGGACTATCAGAAAAGCTTTGGTGAACACACAGTTTCTTCCTTGTGGAAAGAACGTCGTGCTGTAGGGATACCGGAGAGATGCCAGTTAAGAGGATTTATTCTCTATCTAGTAAATGGAAATGAGCAATCATCTTGAAGGAAGGGGTGACTTTGGAGTAGTGCTCTGCACTGGCAGGGCCATGTAGTACCTGCACCAATCAATACTCAATGAATGTTTAAACAAATGAAGTTCAGTCTCAGAGAAAATGTGCAGAGCTGAGAAAGACTCAGATAACAGAAAGAGAATACGATGTGATGCCGTTTGACACCCTATTTTGTACTTTAAAGACTAATTTGGATTCTTGTTAGTGTTTAGAAACTGCATAAAAACAAACAGCATTTATACCAGTAATGAGTATCTTGTATTATCAGTTTATGTTTTCAAATAGTGGAGTGAAATACCAAAAGAAGTAAACAAAAAGCAATTGTGTAATTTCTTATGTTCTGACATGTCATGGCCTCTTTCTTGAGGCTCAGTCCTAGCTGACAGCATGGAGCATGATCTTCCTTCCCGTCTGGCTCACAGATGCTTCGTGGGGTAACCCCGACCTGTCTTGTCATTTTAGTCCAGCATCCTGGCTGGACTGATTTGCATTGCTTAAAGTTATTTAAAGAGATAAAGTCAGCTCTGTGCATATCGATATATGAAAATAGGGCCAGGTTAGGCAAAACAAAGGTACTCTTCTTTCAGAGGACAGTCTTCTGGGCGGTCCTACACGCCTAACTCTTTGATTTTAGTATTATTTGACTACCTTCTCCAGTGCAGAGATGACCAGTGTGCTGACCTTTTTCACCCCAGTATTTCTTTTGTATTCTAATTTACCTGTTACTTTCAAAAGCTTTATAGTAGTATAATGATGTTATATAGTGCTGTAGTCAAGATCAGACTGTGTATATGATGGGTGCACCAGAGGCTTTCAATGAATTATTGTGAACTGTCCCAAGTAGGTTTTGTAGGAATACTCTAATGGTGTAGAAAGATGAAGGTGCATGTACATGGCTTTGCTAGAGTTGCTTTGACTTAAGATCCTTTAATTGCGTCCCTGGGAGGTACAGTAGTGCTAGTTGCTGTATTTAATGGCTGCTTCACAACAACCAAAAAAACTTTGAAGTTTACTGCTATAATTTGTGGGATTTTCCTGCCACAGCTCTAAGGAAGGATGCCATTAAGTTCTCCTCACTGGTAATCCATTAAGTCCTACAATTTTGTTTTTTTAAATTTATGTATTTAGTATAGAGTCTCACTGTACAGCTTGGACTCACAGTGATTGATCTTCCTGTTTTCAGTCTCCCCAGCGCTGGGATTACAGGCATGCTCCACCATGCCTGGTCTTATGGCTTGCTCAGCGTGTGGCTAGCTCAGTGCTTACCTGGGGCTGTTGCAGCATGTGGTGTAGGGGATTGAACTCTCCTTCTGGTGCCTGGCTAAGCAGGTGACCTCTCTTGCCAGCTCTAGTCTTACAATTTTGGTGGGCATTATTACTTCTGCTGGAATTCAAAGATGGTGATTGCCGTATTAAAAACTCCTTAACTGGGTCAAGGGTACATGAAAGAGTCGTATGTGCATGAAAAACATGCTTGTCTCTTGGTATCAGATTGCATTATTGTATGTCAGAGAGGCTTGGGCTATACAGGTGATTCCATTGACGGGAGGAAGGGAGGTCTGCTAGGCTGTCACTGTGCCTTCCCAATGTTTAGCAGATGTTCTTTGAGTTAATGTTGCTCTTTAGTTATCTTTGGCAGAGGCGAGGTCTGGGGAAGATCAAACTGTTTAGACTAATGTGCATTGATCTTGGCATCTTGATCACAAGACCATAAGCCAGCCAGACAAGGAAAAGCCAGTGGTAAATTGTTACATTAAAAACAAAGCAATTAATAACTGGAGAATAGCTTCTGCGCCTTCGCTTGCCCTTCTGCACACTTATTAAGATTTACCTGGGAGCACTTTTTCTTTGCAAAATAGCTGCTAGGTTGCTAGAGCAGCACTGTGAGCCTTGGTTCAGTGCCCTCAGGCGGTCCAGTGTAAGTTTGTTTTGGTTTTAAGGGAGCCCAAGATAATCTGTCATACTTGGGAGTGAGTTGTGATTTTATCATTTCCAGTGGTGGTTGTGAAAATCACTCTCAGAATAGTGGCCAGTCCTTAAAATAGTACTGGAAAGTAAATATAAAAGAAAGATGTTGCATAATACTACATTAATTTTACTCAGTGGTGCTTGAGTGGTGCAGTGGAGTGCTTGGCCTAACAAGGATCCATGTTGAGATATGTCATATTCACATTCATGGGGAGTGCGCATTTCTGAATATCCAGCATGCTTTTTTTTTTTTTTTTTTTAAAGACAGAGTCTGGAACTTGAACTAATCCTCCTGGCTTAGCCCCCTGAGGGGTAGAGATTGCAGGTGTACATCTCCACACCTGGCCACAATTCATATTTTAAGAGTAAGTTTGTGAGGTTATGCAATTACTGCGAATTCCCTAATTTAGGCCCCCGTTGTTTTGATTTTTCAAATAAGTCATCCATGGACATTTCTTCCCTTGAATACATTATTTAGTGTTGATTTGAGTTGTTTGGATAATTCCCTAGCTAGCACATAGCTGTGTGTATTCCTACAGATTTTCTCCAGAAAAGTTTTAATGCCAGGCTGACTCTTTCCTTCAAAGTTTTCTGTCGTGCATTAATACTTTCAATCTCAAATTCATGCAGCGTTGTAGACATCAGCTGATATTAACTTTATTGAGTTTTGTGTAAAACACTATTCTGTATGTTTTAGAAGACTTGGCCTCTATTTTGAATGGCTGTCTTCCATCTTTCTGATGTATTTGTGAGGATTTTAATTTTTTGCCAGAGCCTTAATTTAATTAGAGAATCAGATTTGCTGCTGTTGCAAAAAATAATATAATGCACATCAAATGTGAATTTTCCCTGTGATTTGCTTTTCTGATGCTGCAGCTGTTTTCCATGCTCACGGATGGTAGTTGATAGATTTGCTTACTGTTTCCCCAGGATGGCTTTGAGGCTTCTAGCGTAGGTACTTCCTCTAAGCTTTACAGAATTATCCTTTATCATCTGTGTGAGTAGGCAAGTTTCTTTTGAGCAAGTTACTGATAGAGATGCAGGAATCCGTTATAGCTTGATATTCTTAGTGAAGTATGACTGAGTACTTTGAGGCTACCAGTCTGTTACCTGTGCCTGCCTACTGTGACATAGTGATGTAAACTCTGGTTGTATGCGTGTGCATGCGTGCATGTGTATGTGTGTGCGTGTGCGTGCATGTGTGTCCGGGTTTCAAACTCATGATTTTGAAGTTACCAAGCAGACACTTGCACCACAGAGCTATCTCCCTGGTCCCTCTATATATCATTATGGCTGAAGCTGGACTGACCTGAGTGAGAACCTTTGTTAATTGCCTTGGCTTTGGACATAACATGTGAAAGTCTAGGATATCACCTGTTGATGTTGTAGTCGTTTTATTCTTGTCTGTTGCCTGAGTAATTGGAAGAGGGCGTTCCATAAGTATTAGACAGCATGTGGGAAAGTTGTTCAACCTCTTGGGGAATTTTCAGCCAAAATTCAGTTTATAATGTGGCTGCCTCTATTACTGTTGCATTGTTGGGGATGAAATTAAGACCATGTGTGGACTTTATGAAGTTTCTTCTCTTTAAAATACAAATTCAGGCTTTGTTCCCCTGGGATGCAGATTTTCTGAAGAGTAATCCATTTCTTTGCATTTTCTTAAGTGACATGGGGAAAGTTCTGGTTTAGCTCAGTCATGGGGAGATGCATGGCTCAGTTTGGCTAGGCTGAGAACACATGGCTTGCTTGGGAGAGAGCTGGCCTGGCTTGAATCTGTGGACTGCCACTTAACTCTACAATCTGGGTCTTTAGCCTTTCTTTCAGGCGGAATTATAAGCACTTGTGGTGGTACACGTAAAAAAAAATTCAGTAACTGCTCCTTCTTGTAATTATTCAGCTGACAGCTTTTCAAATAACAAATTATTATTAAGCGAACTTCCTGTCTGGTGATAGCAGTCTCTGGAATTATTGTCAGGAGGGAATTGGAACCTTTGAAGAGGTTCAGCCTCTTTCATCCTGTTACTCGTGCATGGAAGTATCTAGCTGGTGGATGTTTTTTTGATGGCATGAAGTATTTTAAATGTGGTCCCCAACGAACCTGGCTTTCATGAGTATATTTGTTTGTTCACTAGGGAGTAATTCATTTTTTATTACACAGTAGCTTATGGCAGGTATTAGAAATTCCTGTCATTAACACTAATGGCAGTCAGCATTTAACTTTTTTCTTTACTGTCTGTTGTCTTGTGGTTTTTTCACCATTTATACTTAATTGTCATGTATAGTGGAAGTAATTAAATGCATGAGTCTCCTCCTCTTGTTATGAATGTTTGCACCTCTTTTAAGTTTGCTTGGCTTTCCCAGATTCTGGTTTTAATTACTATGCTGATGGTTCTCTGGTCGTAACACAGATTAATTGGCTTTGGTGTAGCTTTTCCCCATTTTCCTTTCTGCTTTTCTGCATTTGCTTGATGTCCCTGTATGTAGAACTTCCTTTCTTTGGGATTGTGAATGTGGAACCATGATTTTAAGAAACTGTGCTGGCTATCTCTATGAACCTTACTTTATCACGTGTGCAGTGCCTGAATCTCTTTTCTTCAATAATAGTTGGTCAAGTGCACGTGAACACGTGTAAGTGAACATTTGGAGGCAGTTGGGACCATATGGGAAAAGAGAGCTTTAAAACAGAGGTTATGTTCAATGGTTATGCCACCGACTTACAAATACGTGCACATTTATGTTTGAGTTCAAAATTTTCTGTCATGGATGTTGATGATGCCTCTGAAAATCCCCATTGTAGGAAAAGGAAGTGTGTCTACTTTTTTTTTTTTTTTTAAACTGTCATTACTTTGTTGCTTTTGACGTTTCATTGTAGTAGGTCGTCTTTTGGAGTGGGGCCTAATCAGTCTTGCCTGAAATATATTTTAGAGATTTCTGTGGGTTGTTTCAAAACTTAAAGTTTAAAAAATTACTCATTAATATTTTGTTTGAGAACTTCACTTGAAGATTTTCTGTTTTCATATTCTCTTCAGTTTTACTTAAAAGGGCAGTAAAGTGCTCATCAGAATAAAAATGTCAAATGAGCAGTGGAAGTTGACATTTAATACTTGAATTCTGGGGTGGGGCTGAGAAGAGTTCCAAGTTAATGCTGTGCACGTGAGCAACAGGAAGCATTTTCAGTGAGATTCTAACTGCATGTTGCTGTCTGCTTTCCCATCTTGAACTTCATGTTTTGGTTCTGTGTATCACTTTTCTTTTTTATGAAAGTGTGGACTCCCATCAGTGAGCTCGTACCCCTGCCTGTCCTGGTGCACAAAGCTGCTGTCTAGGTGTGACCTTCTAGTGTGAGGCAGTGACTTCCTCTTGGGTGATTGAAGGTGCTAAACAAAAATGTTCCATTTAAAAGTGGAATCTTGTGGGGCAGGGAAGATTTTAGTATCTGCTCTTCCACCACAAGCACGTTGTGTCCTAATTTAGATGTGTGTGAGTGAAGTTGGCCTAACTGGATTAATCAAACAGAGTGCGTTGAGCCTTTTCAGAAAGAACTATTTCCAGATTGGAAAATTCCCATTTCTGTTTCTAAGGTGGTTCAGTCTGGAGGTAGAGCACAAATTAAAGGCTACTGTTTTAGAAGTGGGCTGGGGTGCTGGCTCTGGCAGCATGGTAATTACAGTCTTGGCAAAAGCCTTGGGTGGGTTTTGGCTCGCCACAGCAGGAGTTCTGGGGAGATGCTGCAGGAGGAAGGACGGGCAGGATACCCCAAAGGGAAGTGTGAAGCACTGCAGATGAGGCCCTTGGTCTGTTCTTAGCAGTGAGATGGGGGACACCAGTGTCTCATATCAGTCTTCATGTTAAATGTGTGCATCTTTGCTTCGGAGCCAAAGTTTGAATATTTTCTGTTCTCATCAGAAAATGGGAAAATAGAGCTCACGTCATTGAGTTCACAGTTCACGAGGAGGCGAACAGAAGAGGATCCTGAGTGCCCTGTCAGTGACACCCTGCTAAGAGTCAGAAGAAAGTATACCAGAGGTAGACCTAGTCATGTTCCCTAGCAGAGCAGGCTCTGAAAGGTGATTGTGAGTAATCAGAGGGAAAATGGGAGGACTGTGCCAGGCACTCCCAGGTGGTGCGTTCCTCTCAGCTGGGCTGTCAGCCCTGCTCTCCGTGGGGTCCTGGCCAGCCCATCTGGTCTCCATCAGAATCCCCGCTCCTGCAGGAGGCATAGGTAGTGTCTGCACAGTTCAGGATACACTGGCTGTGTATCTTGCCCCTTGCTAGCAGAAGGGGCATTTATATCACACAAGCTGGTGTATGTTGGCCCTGGGATTCACAGCAAATTTCCTGGGAGCCAAGTCTAGTCACTGTTAGCTTATTTTGGTGATATATCCTCCCCCACCCCAGACTGACCACTTTGTGGGTTTAACTGGGAAGTTATCGTGGGCTTCTGAAGTCGCGCTGTGTGGTCTGCCGATGCGAACGCGTTTGTGCAGCATTATAAATTGGATGTTTTGGCATCTGTGCTTGCTTTGCTTGGCAGGGAAGAAGATAGCCTGAGTCACTCTGTGCTGCTGCTTCCAAATGCTCCGCACTGCCTGTTTGTCTTATTTCAAGGGGGTTTTGAAGTACATCAGCCCCACTCCTTCACAGGAGATGTTTCACAGCCCCACGTGGAAGCCTTGAAGCCACAGGCATTGCTGAACTCATTGTATCATTTATAACTGTAAGGTAGGCATTGAGCCTGGTAGGGTAAAGTGTCTGCACCCTCTGGAGGCCAAGACCAGTAGTATTGCAGCAAGTTGGAGGCCAGTTTGGGCTACATAGTGCAATCCTGGCTTAACCCTGTACCTCTCCCCAAGTTAAATAAGTCAGGCACAGTAAAACAAGGGTAGTAATAGAGTTAAACCAGTATACTGTAGAACAATCACCAGTATCACCATTCTTACAGGTTGGAACCACTACCTATAATTAGGGCTGCATAAATACCAGAACCATGACACCTGGCAGTTGACACACTAATACCTGTTAGTGACCCATTGTTGGGTAGCGTATACTGTACGGATACGCAGTATAAACAGGATGCACAGCCTGGGTAGCATGGTGCAACCTGGGAACGTTCTTAGAACACAGCTGCTAATCTTGGTTTGCTCACTAACAGGCACACAAGAAGGGATGTATTTATTTGTGGTGCTGGGAAATGAACCTCAGGCTTCTGTAGTGAGCTGCATCCCAGCCCTTCTGAGACCAGGTCCCACCAAGGTGCCTGGGCTAGGCTTGGGTTTGCAGTCTTTTTGCCTCAGCCTCCCAGAGTGCAAGAATTTCAGGCCTCTGCCATCATCTCCAGACTTGGGATAACCCGGTTTTTAAATGGAAGTTGCTGTGGTGAAGATGAGAACAGGAGGTTATCTAAAATCTGATGCCCTGCTCCCCAGGGCCGACGCACTGCCCCAACCTCTAGCTCTTTCTGGGCCAAGCAGAAGCCTTTCTTCCCATATATCATTGTCTTTGCTATACACTACCTTCCCTACTTCCTTCCTCCCTGAAATCTTGCTTCTTGTCCTCAAATTAAGACATGTTACTTGTATTTAGTTTATAGCAAATTATTAGAGGCTTCTGTACCTCTAATTGGTCATGCTTAGCTGGTATTTCTTAGAGATTCTAATTTGAATGAGGAAAAGCTGAATTTTTACTGGGACATTTAGTTTGCGATCTAATAATGTAACATTGTCTTCCATTGACAAGGTGTTTCCCAATAACCAGTGTGTTATCATTGTGGGCTTATTTATTTTTTTAAAATTGCTTCTTGATGCAGGTATAGCTAACCGAGGAAGTATGATGAGAGGCACATGTGATATCTTTCTGGGCAAATGTGCTGGCTGGGATGTCAGTGGGGTGTGCAGGGGTTCCCAAGTCAGAGCTACCTGCATCCTTAGACCTGACCAACACCCCAGCCCTAAACAGGAATCTGTCAGCTTGTCTATTAACTGTTTCACTCACTTGGTTCTCACAGCAAATGCATGGCATTGTTCCAACTGGCACATAGTTGAAAAGTAGCATGAAACTTTGTTTTCTCCTTTCAATCATAGGTCTGAATTCACTACTCAGCATAAAAGGAGAGTGAGTTTCGTGAATGAATACAGCACAGGGGAAGTGTTTGGGCTGTGAAAGGCAGCTGTCCTGAGACACTTCAACAGTGTTTATTGCTGAGCAGTATTCTTGCATTGCATGAATGTATCACTTCTTACACATGCATCATCAGTTGATAGATACTTTGGCAAGAGTGTTTTGTGTCTTGGGTCATTATAGAAAACGTTTTGTGTGTAAGCTTTTGTGCTGACAGATGTTTCTGCTTTTTTGCTTGCTTGTATCTAGTACAGGGTCTGTGAGGCACTCTACACTCAAATCTGAGCAACACACTCTCGGCTTCTTTTATTTTTTTAAATTTGAGACAGAGCCTTGCTAAGTTGCTCAGGGAAGACCCAAACTCATGACCTTGTTTCCTCAGCCTCTTAAAGGTGCTGGGATAACAGGTATTTGCCGCCATTCCTGGATCATTGTGTGAATTTCTGATGTTAGTCATCTTGTGCATATGAAGTGGTACCTCACTGGGTTTTCAAACGACTAATGGTGTTGAGTGTCATGTCTTGTACTGTCCATTTTGTGCACATTGCAGCAGAAGTTTTAGTTCATATCGTTGTACCTATTTTCTGAGAATGCTTTTGTTCATTCACAGATTTTTTATTTAAATTTTTACTTTAATGTTCGTTTTGAAAAGAGTGCTTTGCACATTGAAAAATAAAATCATTCCTTCTATTTGGGAAAAGATAAAATTACCATCCAGAGAATGCTCTTCTTATTCATAATAAATACATGTTAATTGATCATCTAGGGATACGAATCTTATTAGAATGCTCCTCTTCCTAGAGTCCAAGGACATTTAGAGGAGATGAGGCCACTGAGGGAGATTGAGCCCTGACATAGTGTCACTGGGCCTCAACTTCGGTTGTGAGTTTATGCCCCACAGTCATGACCTAGGTTAGAAGGTGGCTCACATCTGCCTCTTCGTAAGTCAGTGGAATCCTGTCAAGTTAATTCCTATCTATGAGTTCTAGTACAGCTCACAGTGAGAATAAAGAAACTAAAGCATATTTATAGTTATGGGGAGCCAAGGGGTCCTAAGTTCAGTCATGGGCATGGCTGTCTGAATACAGGCCTTGACCCAGGGCTGAACCAGGGCTGTATTCAGTTATGAAGGAGGAGTGACTGGAGGATGAATGAATGAGAATGGCAGGAAGGTGAGTAACATGAGCTGGGTTAGGTGCAGAAAACCTGCATTTACCTCCTCATATGTAGAGAGAAGGATAGGCAGAGAGTAAATGTGCATTATACAATTGAGATAGTGTCTATAGAGTTGTGCACAGCCAAAATGGAAAATGAAGGCAGTTG
>PVKN010015618.1:0-18375 GCA_004027915.1 Capromys pilorides | reverse complement strand
AATAAAATAAAATAAATAAAACTTAAAAAATAAAATAAAATAAATAAAAATTCTCTTCAAGACCCCATCAGGTTTTGTTGTTCTACTGAACTTTCATCTTTAATGCTACCAGAGAAGTACTACCTTTAACATCTTAAATTGTAAGTTTATGTATAGCAAATAAGTAAGAATCTGATGGTGCAGGCCTCTAATTTCAATACTCTGGGAGGCTGAGGCAGGAGGATTACAAATTTGAGCCCAGCCCAGTGTAGAAAGTGCAGTGTTCAGGGGCTGGGGAGATAGCTCTGTGGCACAAGTGCCTGCATGGCAAGTGCAAAATCGTGAGTTCAAACCCTAGTCCTGCAAAAATAAAATAAAATAAAAAAACTGTCCTTAGAAAGTACAGGGTTCAAACTGCAGTGAGGGGGAGAATGTGACAAGAAAACAAAACTCACCAGGCGTGCTGCCACGCCTGTGAATCCCAGCACTTGGGAGGTTGAGGCAGAAGGATTGGTGTGAGTTTGAGACCAGCCTGGGCTACAAAAGTGAGCTCAAGGCCAGCCTGAAATGCATAGCGAGACCCTGTTTCAAAAAGACCAAAAAAAAAAAAAAAAGAAAAAAATTCACTGAGCTTAATAAAAACTAGGTCTTTTTGAGGGAGCCCAGATTTCTGAAATTGAACACTAATACTGTCTTACTATAAAAGTTAAAGGTTTTCCTTTCTCACTTTTTTGCCATGCTGGACACTCAACCCAGGGCCTTGGTCTCTATCACTAAGCCACACTCAGCCCACTAAAAATTTGCATTAATACATAAAGCTGTAGCTACTAAAAAGAGGTCTTATTATTTCCAGCAGATTCTAAAAGCTGGAAGGACACTAACATTGCTGGAGGTGGAAAAGGCTTTGTTTTGAAATATACAGAGTTGCCGGGTGTTGTGGCACATGCCTGTAATCCCAGTACTTGGGAGGCTGAGGCAGGAGGATCAGTGTGTGTTTGAGACCAGCCTGGGCTACAAAAGTGAGCTCAAGGTCAGCCTGAACTGCACAGCCAGACCCTGTCTCAAAAAGACAAAAAATAAACAATGAAATATACACAGTCCTTACTAAGCTCCAAACACTGTGTCGTTTTAGATTCCAAACAGCTTGATAATACTTTGCCTTTTCAGAGGAAAAGATCAGAAATGAAGGAAAGTAACATTGTGGACTGTGCTAGATACTTTCTATTTGTATTCTTTTATCTGTTAAGTGACTTCTCTTTGGAAGAGATGGGCCACATTATATCAGATCTGATTCTAATGCCTTGCAGCTCAACTTATGTCTCATCAGGATCAGAAATCACACAAAACTCTGGAATACCCCTAGGCTACCCCTACACAACAGTAGAGGAAAAAAAAAATAGTTGGGGCTTCTCAGCTTTCATTCAGACTCAAGATTTCAAAATGTGCCCACATTAAAAGCTTGCTTTCCCCTTCTAGCCCAACCACTAGAGGGCCGGGCCATAAACAGCAGCAGTTATAATCGACTGGCTCTGGAGTTCAACCTGGTTTAACCACACTACCTGCGTGACCTTGGGTAAGTTACTTAACCTAAGCCTCATTTTCCCCATCTGCAAAATAGGAATAACGCCAGCACCTGTCTTTAGGTTGTACGAATTAAGCAAAACGAAGACATGGAAGGCAGCCAAAACAATGCTTGCACACAGACCTCAGCAAACTTCAGCCTTTACTGTGGCACAGGATATACTAACGCTGGTTGTTTCTAAATCCCAACTCTTCACGATCGTATTCTTTGGGCAGAGACCCTGGCAGACACAAAATGATCAACAGGTTCTTCTCTCTGAATCGGGGCTGGCCCAGAAACCTGACGTCCCCTACGGATAGACAGACCAAGAAGGCTTGGCAGATGGTTTTCTAACGCTACGAGGCTGTCACTCCGAGCCAGCCGAGTCGCCCGGTTTCCGCCCCGCCTGGGGAAGTTCTCCCGGCCTCCAGCGCCCGAAGCTGCCGCCGGCCAGGATCGCTCGCCCCCCCGGCCCCGGCCCTAGAGCACGGCGAAGGGTAGGCCCATTTCTGTGTCCCTGGAACGCGTGGTCTCCGGGCCGAGGCTTCCCAAGGTGTCTCCGGAACCAGCCTCCGAATGCTCGGCGAGCAGCCCTAGTTCGGCCCCAAACTGGCCTGGTTTCGCTCTTCAAACCTAAATGCAGCAGCTTCAAGTATCTTCCTCACACCAGACACAGGCCCTTGCCAGACGCTATGCCCAAAACTTTCTCGGCCCGACTATAGAATTGCCTGATCTCAGTACTCACCCATCGCGGCACGCTTAGACTTGGCCGCAGCGGCGGCGGCAGCTTCAGCGGTAGCTTCAGCAAACAATATGGCCGATCTGCAGGACGGCAGCCCGAAACGGACAAACATTCCAAACCGAGTTGAAACGCGTTGTTTCTCTCCTCCCCTTCTTACCTAGATTATACGACAGGCGCGGATTTAAAGAGAACACAAGCACTAATGGTGGAGGAGGGATACATACTTAAGAAAGTTTTTTTTCCCTTGTCTTTTTGAGACAGGGTCTCGCTATGCAGTTCAGGCTGGCCTTGTGCTCGCTTTTGTAGCCCAGGCTGGTCTGGAACTCGCACTGATCCTTCTGCCTCAGCCTCCCAAGTGCTGGGATTACAGGAGTGTGCCACCACGCTGGCCTATAGTTAAGAAAGTTGAATGTACCAAGTCCACACCTGTTTCTGTCACCTTTTTTTTTTTTTTTAATAACCGGAGATCGAACTCAGGACCTTGCACTTGCCAGGCAGGCACTTGTGCCCCTGAGCCATCTCCCCACCCTGCTTCTGCCACTATTTCTTCTTTGTAGTAAGGCCTCTGTCTCCCAAAACTTTTTCATAATTAAAGCCAATTATACACCTTAAGCTAATTATGAATAAGGGAAGCATCTGGAAAGGGGAAGGGATTTGCTCAAGGCTATTAGAGATAGGGAATGGGAGAAGCCAAGGTTAAACCCAGGTTTTCTTACTATGTCTATAACCCAAAACCCTTGTTAAAACTGCAATCTCAGACCAGGTGTGGTTGTGAATGCCTGTAGTCTCAGCACTCAGGAAGTTTAGGCAGAGGCAGGGGATTTCAGGTCAGCAAAATCACTTTGTTTCCAGTACCTGGTATACTACCTTACACTTGATTGCTGAATAAATAAATGGGAGGGGGCAGGGCCAGCATGGCAGGTCCAGGGATCAAACCCCTGGCCCCTGTGCCCCCTTGCAGTTGCTTTAATCTACTGAGCTATTTGGCTGGCCCTAAAATTTTCCTTTTTTAGTGATAAGGAAATTGAGCCTGCCAGTATTCAGGTACCTTTTGAATCAATGAATTTATGGCTGGTACCTATTAGGCCTTCCTTTTTGCACAACGGCATGCCAAACTTGCTGTCCTACACCTCAACACACAAAGCCAAGGCAATGTTTTCAAGTCACTGATCCCAAGAACAGTCAACATCCCCACGCCCTTCACAGTCTCTTGTGCCATGGAGCTATCTCCCCGGCCCCCCGTCACACCCTTCACGATGCTGGCCTTCAGCTCATAACCCTCCTGAGTGCTGGTATTATAGCATTACATTATAGCATTACAGGCCATGAGCCATGATGCCAGCTACTTAGCTATCCTTGGAGACAGAATGAAGGGACTGGTATCTAGTCCTATACAACAATTTGCCAACTCTAGTTGTGTGCCTGGTCCACTAAAAGAGACAACTCCAAAGGCAAATTCTATGACTCAAAAGTAGGAAAGGGATATTATTTCTCTTCCTAGTGCTACTGCTCAAGGTCAGACCTCATCATGCTTTGTTTTGCCACCTCATGGACTCCTGTCCTAACTCTACCACTCCCACCCAATAGCTTAAAGGCAGATACCTTATTGAGTCATTTCTCTGCTAAGAAACTACCAATTGCCTGTTCTTTGGAAATGTCCAAGCCGACGTGGTGGCACACGCCTATAATCCCAGCACCTGGGAGGCAGAGGCAGGAGGCGATGTGAATTCAAGACCAGTCTGGGCCACAAAGATGTGAACTCAAGGCCAGCCTCAACTGCATAGTGAGACCCTGTCTCAAAAAGACAAAAAAAAAAAAAAAAAAAAAAAAAACTCCAAATAGTTCAATCAGGCAGATAGGCTGATCCCTATTTAGTACCACTATTTCCTAAATATGCTACTATCTTTTAAGTTTTTATTATTTTGGTTTATTTTCTTTCTTTTTAATGTATTTGGTACAGGATCTCATTATGCAGCTTGGACTCAGAGTGATCCTCTTGCTTCCAACATTTGAAGCACTGGGCTTGCAGGTGTGAGCCACCACACCTGGTCTCAGGTAGCTGGCTCAGGGAGCTGAGGGGCAGGGCTGGCGCAGCATGTGGTGCCAGAGCTCCCTGCCCTTCTAAGGTAGAGGTTTCCCTTCCGCTCCTCGACCGTGTAGGACTATTCATTTTTAATATCTAATTTAACTATTAGCTCTTCAAAAAGCCTGTCTTTTCACTCAGGGTAGCTGTCCTCTTTGCTTCCCCAGTATCCCAGGCACTTGTTTTGTTTTGAATGAAGTTTATTGGTACATTTTAGATATATATAATGATCATATTCATCATGAAGAACTTATACCTCTACTAACTTGATTTCTTTCCCAGACCCCTACTTGCCCAAGCCGGGCATGGTGGTGCACGCCTGTAATCCCAGCACCTGAGATTTACCAAAATTTTGTTTACATTTTTTTCTCATTTTTTTCACCTTCCTTCTTTTTCCCCTCCCTCTTCCCTAGTTCTCCTTCCCTTCAGAACATTTTATTTCACAGTATGTATTGTACACTTTGGTCCTTATTTACACTTTCTGTTTCTCGCACTGGGGAAAATGTATTTACATATGTGCCTGGATACTTGTTTTCCTTAACACTTCATACTCTAATGTGTTGTCTAAGGAATGGACAAAATCTTGTCTTCGACTATCCCAATGTTTAGTAGGGTCTGCCTGGAGACACCAAAAACATGTTGAGGTACCTGTCTCCTACTCAACACTGAGCTCATCTGTGTATACTCTGGGCAGTAAGAACTCAGGGAATGTGGGCTACACCATCTGCACTTCCTCCTTCCAGTTCTTGAACCCTTCATCAGCTGATCTTCTAAGTATCTTTGTGTTTGCAGCACTGGGAATAAAACCCAGGACATAGCATGTGCTGGACAAGCACTATACCACCCAGCCACACTCCCTATGCTTTTTTGACACAAGGTCTCATTAAGTTACCCAAGCTGGCCTCAAACATGTGAGCCTCCTGCTTCAGTTGCCTGGGAAGGCAGGATCATACGTAGGCCCTGAGCAAGCTGGGGTCTACAAGCAGCTGTTTTTACTCCAGCATTTGGTTCTGCATATACACTGTCCCTCACCTAGTCACTGGTCTTTCCTGACCTCTGCTGACCTTTTCAGGCATGCCCTTACCCTTCTTTCCTTATCCTTTCTGCTCTAGGAACCACCATCTTACTCTCCCAAAACACACAAGGATAGCTAGATACAATGGTACATACCTATAACCCCATCTACTTGTGAGGCTGAGGCAGGAGGATTACATATTTGAGGCCAGCCTGAGCAATATACCAAGACTCTGCCCCAAAATAAAAATTAAAAAGAGATGGCCGTATTCCTTGGGTTCAATCTCCAGTACTACAATAAATCCAATACATCAGACTGTCGCACATGCTGTTTTCCCCTCCTTGGAATGACTTTCCTTCTGTCCACCTATGAAATGACTGATACTTAAAATAGCTGCTCCTCCAACAAGGCCAGAGAGCATTAGCCATCCATCCTCTCCCGTGCTACTCTATACCTTATTCAGCTCAGTACAGCATTGCCTGCATTTTAGTATCTTCACCATCTAAATAATACCTGGCACATAACAGGACTACAGTAACTATATGCTGAGAGCATCAAGACATCACATTTTTTAAAAAATGTATTTAGTACAAGGTCTACAGGGTCTTACTACACAGATCAGACTTGTAGTGATCCTCCGGTTTTCCGCTTCCTAAGCGCTGGGATTATAGGCGTCCTCCACCACGACCAGTCTCAATGGAGTCTCAGTGTGTCCTCGGGGCGGGGCTGGCACAGCACAGCAAGGGATGGGACCCTGGTGCGTGTGTCTGCCTAAGCAGGCGCTTTAATCTGCTGAGCTATCTGGCTGGCCCTAAGACATCACATTTCTTAGGAAGTTTATTAGCTAAGAGGTGTTTTGTTTTGTTTTTTAATGTCCAGCACTACTACTTCTTAGCTATTTCATCAAGGGCAAATCACTATAGCTCTGTGGGCTCTAGTTCATCTATAGACCTACAGCAGTGGCAACACACACCTGCGAGGGTTGTCCTAAGTCAGAACGAGATGGTATGAAAATACACGGAACAGGGGCTCGGGGTGTAGCGCAGGGGCACAAGTGTCTGCCTAGCAAGTGCAAGGTCCAGCCTCTGGTACACAGCATTCGATGAACAACATCAATTACTACCTTGGCCACTGGTACTGCCCCACCACGTCCAATGAAGAAGGCAGGGCCTATAGAAGCCAAAGAGCCACATGTGGAGCTTTCTAGCCCCAAATCGGACCCTTCTGGCCTTTACCTGACAAGTCAAAAAGGGAAAGAACCACAGCACACAGGACGGGTGGGAGTATAAAAATAGGACTTTTTTTCTTTTTATCACATCAATTATCAAAGAAACAGTACGTAACAAAAATACAAAGCTCTGGTGGATTTTTTTGTTTTTTTGTTTTTCTCCCTATTCAATCCTCCCCAACAGCCCCTTGCCAGGGAGCCCCTGGCTCCAGCCTGGATGCTGTCCCTGAGTCACCCAGGCACTCAGGAGAACCGATGGTCCAGGTCTCTCTGGGGGCTGGCTGAGTACGAGTAGGCCTTGCCCAATACCAGACGGTCCCGAAGCAGCTTGAAGAAGGCATAATAGTTGCTGAAGAGGATGAGAGCCAGTGAGATGGTCTGGTGCCACTTTTCAGACGACACTAAGGAGTACAGCTGGTAGACAATGACAGCGCCTTCTAGCAGCAGGAGGATGTTGAGGATCCGCAGGGGTTTGCTGAAAAAGAACTGCCCAGGGAAGGACAGGCATGGGCTAGAGATGTTCTCCATCTCGGGTGTGGGGATTCTGGGTGGACCAGTGAAGGGGACAAGCTGTGGGGACCCCATGCAGACTTGGTTGGAAGGAAGACTCTGTAGAATTGGGCGCCTCATGTGTCTTTCCTTGTGGGGTTTCTTCTGATAGGGCTGCTGCTTCTACTTCAATCATTTAAAATACTGTTCAACTTCTACCTCATTCCAGGAATCCTTTCTTGAGCAGTCTTTTTTCTTTTTCAAATTTTTTCTGGTCTAAAATCAACATTTCTTATCTATTCATTTTCTAGATTATTATTTATTTAGGACAGGGTCTACAGCATCTCACTGCATAGACTGGACTCTAGTGATTCTCCTCCAAAACTGTGGGATTACAGGTGTGTGCCACCACACTCAATCTTGGTGGCCAGCTTGGTGCATCTGGAGGTGGGGCTGGCACAATATGTGGTACCAGGTATCGAACTTGTGTCCTTACGCCTGCGTAGGCAGGCACTTAGGCCACTGAGCGATTGCTGCAGCCCCTTGGGTGGAAGCTTGTAAGAAACAGAGGTGTAGTGTAACTTAAAAACATTTTCTGTAAGTTCAAAAGTGTGTTTAATGTGTAGAGACTTGGGGCTGGGAATATAGCTCAGTGGCACAGCACCTACCTGGAAAGTGCGAGGTTGTGAACTTCATTCCTGGTTAAAAAAAAATTTTTTTTTTTGTCTAGGGCCTCAATTCTGTGAGACCAAGAGAGCTCAATTCAAAGAGCTCATTACAAAATAGAAAGACAGCCAAGCACAGTGGCACATGCCTGTAATCCCAGCATTTGGGATGCTGAGGCAGGAGGATTGCAGTGAATTAGAGGATAGCCTGGGCTACATAGTACAAGGCTGGCTTGCACTATACAGCAAGATGCTGTTTCAGAAAAGAAGAGGAGGGGCTGGCAAGATGGCTCAGTGGTCTAAAGTGCCTGCTTAGGCAACCTTAGCAAACTGCAGAAACCGCGGTTTGATCCCTGGCACCACATGCTGCGCCAGCTCCACCTCCAGGGCAGGTTGAGCCAGCCATAAAAAAAAAAAAAAAAAAAAGAAGAGGAGGAGGAGGAGTAGGAGAGGAAAGAGGGGGAAAGGAAAGAAAGAAAGACAACAAAATTCAATGTATCAGTTATTGTGAATGTACTACTAATGTGTTTTGAAACTATCATATTATTATTTCCTATTAAAAATTAAAAAAAAGATAGATAGATAGATAGATAGATAGAAGAGAACATGGGGCTGGGGAGATAGTTCTGTGGCACAAGTGCCTGCTTGGCAAGTGCAAGTGCAAGGTTGTGAGTTTGAACCCCGGTCCCACCAATAAATAAATAAATAAATAGATAGATACAAGAGAACAGAGTGCCAGGCTCAGTTCATACCCAAAAGGCCAAATGGCTGGGTAAATCAGCTGGGTATGGTGGCACACGCCTGTAATCCCAGCACTTGGGAGGTTGAGGCAGGAGGATCATTGACAGTTTAAGACCAATTTGGGTTACAAAGTGAGTTCAAGGCCAGCCTGAGTTGTACAGTGAAACTCTATTAAAAAACAAAACGAAACACTAAATCTGGCCAGATAGCTCAGGGGATTAATGCAGGGGCCAGGACTGATCCCCGACCTGCAGTGCCAGCACCTGCCCCGCCCCTGGGGCATGCTGAGACAGTGATTGAGACTGGCCAGTGAGGATGTGTCCTGTAATCTCAGTGTTTAGGAGGCTGAAAAGCAGGAAGAATCACTAGGAGGCAGATCTGTGCAGTGAGACCCTGCAGATCCTGTACTAAATACATTAAAAAAAAAAAAAAAAAAAAGACTAGGTAAATCTCCTCCCAGCCTTGGGTTTCTCAACTATGAAATGCCAATCATAGTTTAGATAAGTAATGTCTCAAACTGATCCTCAGAGCCCCCCATTTCCATGTGATCCCTTAGGACGTTTAATAGGAGTGGGACATGAAGGGGATATCAATCTCTTCAAATACAGCAATGCCATGAAGTCCTGCAAGTTGGACTTTGGTCTCTGACTGTGTTGGAAAAATTTAATTTTATTATTATTATTATTATTATTATTATTATTATTATTATTATTACTTTGTCTTTTTTGAGACAGGGTCTCGCTATGCAGTTTAGGCTGGCCATGAGCTCAATTTTATTTTTTTTGTTTTTTTAAATTTTATTTATTTATTTGTTTGCTTGTTGTGTTTGTTTGTTTCTTTATTTATTCATTTTGTGGCTGGCTCAGCCTGCCCTGGTGGTGGCGCTGGCGCAGCATGTGGTGCCGGGGATCGAACTGCAGTCCGCGCAGTTGCCTGAGCCCTCCTAAGCAGGCGCTTTAGACCACTGAACCATCTCGCTGGCCCCCATGAGCTCAATTTTGTAGCTTAGGCTGGTCTCGAACTTGCACCAATCCTCCTGCCTCAGCCTCGCAAGTGCTGGGATTATAAGTGTGTGTCACCACGGCTGGCTAAAAATTTTTCTTTTTAAAAGGTGTTTAAGAGAAAAATAAAGACCGGGCGAAAGATGGTTCAGTGTTCTAAAGCTCCTGCTTAGGAAAGCTTAGGTAACTGCAGGGACCGAGGTTCGATGCTCGGCACCACATGCTGTACCAGCCCCACCCCCAGGGCAGGCTGAGCCGGCCATAACATGAAAATACATACATACATACATAAATACATACATACACACATACATACATAAAAATAAATAAATAAGTTGAGTGAGGTAGTGTACTCCTATAATCCCAGTACTCAGAAGGTTGGAGCAGGAAGATCTCCCATGAGTTCAAGGCCAGCCTGGACTATATAGTGGGACTGTATCTCAAAAACAAAACAGAACACAATGCCTACAAGCAGGCACAGGGACCAGAGGTTCAATCTCCAGGCCTGATGTGCTCATCCCACCCCCCTCCGGGCGCACTGAGATGGCAATCAAGACTGGGTGTGATGGCACCTGCCTGTAACCCCAGCTCTTGGGAAGCTGTAAACATGTGGATCACTACAAGTACCTTCTGGTAGTGAGACCCTGAACACCATGTAGACCCTTCCCTTAAAAAAAAAGCAGAACACAAACACAAAGGAAAGAAACAAAGTAGAGAATGCTAACCTGGCTGATTTTGAGCACCCATGTTCCACAGTGCTGAGTTACTTGTCAGTACTATGAGTTCCCAAGTTTCTAGTAAGGCGCTCTTAAAACTAAATTTTTTTTAAGTATTTAGGACAAGGTCTACAGGGTTTCACTACATAGACTGGACTTATAGTGATTCATCTGTTTTCAGCCTCCCAAGAGCTGGGATGACAGGTGGGCACCATCTCAGCGTGTCCTGGGGGTGGAGCCAGCACGGCATCCTGGGGATTGAATTTAAGTCAATTTCAGTATACAAAAACAGGGGCAGTTCTCTCATACACAAATTTTTGGGAAAGACTGAATGGCAAGAGTGTGTGGAAATGCTCAGCATAGTGACTCCCACATAGCAAGGAGTAATCATTGTTATTTTAACTGCCAAGAACTCATTCTTCTATGATCTTCTCCATCCAATGCTCTGGAAGATCTGTTACCAACTGAGCTACAGTAATGAGGTGATAGGGCCCGTGAGATGGCTCAGTGGTCTAAGGCGCCTGCCTAGGAAAGTTTAGGCAAACACAAGGACCGCAGCTTGATCCCCGGCACCACATGCTGCGCCAGCCCCACCCCCAGGGCAGGCTGAGCCAGCCATAACATAAATAAATAAATTAGGTTTAAAAAAAAAAGTTATGACGTGATAACCTGTGTGGCTTTTCTTGTGCTCTATGTGTGCACTGTTTCCCCCTGGGTTTGGAAAATATTGAAAATAGCTCTGTCTTTCTTTGTCTACCTCCCTCCTTGCTGAGTCCTGTCCATCCCCTGCCCTCTAGAAAAAGCCCCAACCCTCCTTCCCAGAGGAAGAGACTCACATGGAACCGGAAGTGGGAGACATCGGAAGGGATGGCCACGTTATAGTGGCCTACTGCTTTGTAGACATTCTTGCTGTGTTTCACCAGCACACCCTGTGGCCACATGCATTCTTCAGTCCACCTGGAAGCACAGTTCAAGAAAGCCCCTTATCCCATGCTACCCAAGGAAAAAGGTACCACAAGGTTAGGCAACATGCGATCACCAGGGCTCTGCTTCCACTTCTATTGCTTAAAAGACACAGCGACTTCCCTTTTCTGGGACTCAGATGCCCCCTCTATGAATTGAGAAAGCCCTGAGAAATTCACTGCACAGGGAGTCAGGTGGTCTAGGACTGAGAGACTGTAACGAAAGTCCTTTTTCTTCCCTGGGTGCCTTTGCTTTGTCTGGTCTCATTCTACCTCCCAATCACTCCACCACATAGCTATCTGTGTGGTCTCTGTAAAATACTAGGCCAATCATGACTATGTTCTCCTTAAAATGTGCTCAAGGATTCCCAGGGCCCCATGGATAATTCTGTATGGCCTCTGGGATCCTGTGTGGCCTCCCACGACTCTTGTCATGTTGCTCATAAACCCTCCCAGAACTGTTCCAGTTCCCCCCTCAGTACATCATTCTGCTTGTCTCTGCCTACACTCCTCTAATGGGTCTCACCTTCTTGAAGCCTTCTCCTTCTGGAAAGTTCTTTTTTTTTTTTTTTTTTTTTTTTTTTTAAATTTTATTTATTTATTTATTTGTTTGCTTGTTGTGTTTGTTTGTTTCTTTATTTATTCATTTTGTGGCTGGCTCAGCCTGCCCTGGTGGTGGCGCTGGCGCAGCATGTGGTGCCGGGGATCGAACTGCAGTCCTCGCAGTCGCCTGAGCCCTCCTAAGCAGGCGCTTTAGACCACTGAACCATCTCGCCGGCCCCTGGAAAGTTCTTCATCATCTTTAAAACCCTGGATCCTTCAGAAAGTCTCTCTCAAACTCCCCCGAGTTGAGTATCCCATTACTGTCTCCTGAATCTAGTGCTGCTGATCACATTTCCAAATGTTTGTCATTTATTTATTTTCCTGTCTATATCCTTCATGAGGCTAGAAGCCTTATAGGCAGAAGAGATGGTGTCCAATTCATCCTTGTTTTCTCAAAGAATGCTGAAAAGCCTGGCACTGAGAGGTCCCCTGTGCATGGAATGAGACGGTGTGCCCAGTGAAAGCTTTCCTCCAATGTTGTGTGTTTTCCTAGGAACTCCAAGATCTGGAACCAGAGACTGCTCCCTTTTTTTAAAAAAATGAATTTAGGACAGGATGTACAGGGTCTCACTGCGTAGACTGGAAGCCTCCCAAGCGCTGGGATTATAGGCAAGTGCCACCACGCTCAGACTCAGCAGGCCTAGGGATTGAATCAGCCTCTGCATCTGGCTAAATAGGCGCTTTAATCCACTGAGCTATCTGGCTGGCCCTCAATCTCCCTTCTAATGCACACTCCTGCCTCATTACTGTATTCACTTAAAAAGTGGTTACTGTATTACATGCAACACAAGGTTGAACCTCAAAGATAAGAAATACATTTAATGGGCCAGCGAGATAGTTCAGCAGTCTAAGCTTGCCTAGGCGAGCTTAGGCAGGCTCAGGCGACTGTGGTTTCATCCCCTGTAACACATTCAGCACCAGCCCTGCCCTCACGGTGGGCTGAACCAGCTCCCCCCCAATAAAATAAATACGCTAAATGAAAGAAGCTGGGCACAAGAGTATCTACTTATGATTTCATTTGTATGAAATTCTTTTTTTTTTTGGTCTTTTTGAGACAGGGTCTCGTTATGCAGTTCAGGCTGGCCTTGAGCTCACTTTTATATCCCAGGCAGGTCTCGAACTTGTACTGATTCTCCTACCTCAGCCTCCCCCTCCCAAGTGCTGGGATTACAGGAGTGCAACACCAAGCCTGGCCTTTAAAAATAAGACAAAACAAAACTTTATTCATTTATGTTATGGCTGGCTCAGCCTGCCCTGGGGTGTGGCTGGCACAGCATGTGGTGCCAAGGATCCAACTGGGGTCCCTGCGGTTGCCTAAACAGGAGCTTTAGACCACTGAGCTATCTTGCCTGTCCCTGTATGAAATTCTAGAATAGGCAAAACTTTTTTTTGGCTGGCTCAGGCTGCCTTAAGGGTGGGTCTAGGGATCAAACCGCAGTCTCCTGTGCCTGACTGGGATTGTCCACTCAAGCTTAAACCTCTGAGCTAACGTGAAAGCCCCCAGGGCAAAACTAACCTATGGTAAAATAAAGAGGAAGTCACTACAAGGGCCACAAAGAAATTTCCCGAGGGGTAGAATTGTTCCATACCTTGATGGAATAAATTGTATGGGTGTATATGACTTTATCAACACTCAAAGAATTGTAGGCTTTGCAGTTTGTACATTTCATTCTATGTAAATTTTACCTCAAAAAGAACAGACTCTACACAGAAAAACAAGAAACAAATTGCAGTGTACCTATCATAAGCCAGGCACTCTGGCAGTAGTAGGGAGGAAACTGTTGAGTACTAGACGGGCAACAGGCCTGGGCTCCAGAAGCTTTTACTCCTGGAAGAGTGGGCAGGAAACTGAGCAAACTCAGCAGAAAGCATGAAGTGCAAGGAGTATGGGGCCGGGGGAACTGAAGGGAGAGGAGGACACTATACCCATTCTAGGTGGTCAGAAAGGTTACTGGAGGAAGTAAAGTGCTAACGATGCTAACCAGTAACAGAAAGACAGAACATTCCAAGGGGGAAAAGCCTGGATGCCAAAGCACATAGGGCACCTGAGGACCGGAGGAGGTTCGGATGGTCACAGCAAAGTACGAACTGCGGCATGGAAGAGGCTGGCGGGCGGGATGTAGGCAGCGCATCGGCCCTGTCAAGGACCTGGGTTCTTATCCAAAGGCCTTAGGGAGCCACAGACACGTAGAACCAAACATTCACCTATTTTCTGTCTTTCTGTTCCTCCTTTCCCTCAGAGTCTGAGGCTAAGCTAAGCCCATTTTTGGCCCATCTGTCAAGTCTCAAACTTTTCTGGTTTACCTGAACCGAGCACAAAGGGACCCTGATTGGCAAAGGGCCAACATGAGAAGCCTTGAATATGGCCTCCCTTTAAATTTTTGTTCCTTGGGGACCTATCGCTACAAACATGTTCCAGGGGTTTCCTCTTTGCTAAACCTTGTCCTGGGCCTAAGCCTCAGGTATGATTTAGAGGTGATCCTTGAGGAGCTTCCAGTCCCAAGGGGGGAAACAGTCAGGAAAATTAGCATAACCTGGGTTGAAAAAAATCTTTGATAAAAGGCTACAGAAATAGGCACACAAATAGTTAGGATGAGTGAGGCAAAAGAGGCCTAGTGGTACAACAGCACTGAAGCCAGATTAGGGGCAAAAGTCACCCTGCTCAGGGCTCTGAGGTGCTGGGCTGCTCTCTGCCTAGCTTGGCTCATTCTTCACTGGTACCTAAGGATTATTAACCCATGCTAGCTTCAAACTTGAGATGATCCTCCTGCCTCAGCCGCCCAAGAACTTGGAGGTGTGGGCCACCACATCTGAGTAGTTCACAATCTTCTATGGCTCTCTTCAGCTTAAAGGTTGAAGTACAATCTCTCGTGCCTGATACACCAGCACCAGGTCTCGTATAGAATGATTAGAAGTAAATGTTTCCTCAAAGAGCAGGTCACCTAACAGTCCAGTGGATGAGTGAGGTGAGACAGAAGATAAGCAATGAATGATTGGATGTTTGAGCAACACAGTCAATGAGTGAACTAATAAATGAATGAGGAAGTGAATGAGTCTTTGAATTACCACATGCTTATGTCCCATCTCCAGTATACTACAAGTTTCAAGAGATGAAGGACTCAATTCATGAGCTGAAAAGCCCTGTGTAAAAGACTGGATCTTATCAGAGGGTTCTAGGGAGCTACATACACGCTGAGCTTCATATTTAACTGTGTTCTTTTTATGTATTTAGGACAGGGTCTACAGGGTCATGCTATGTAGCTTAGACCTGTAGTGATTCTGTTTTCAGCCTCCCAAGTGCTGGGATTATAGGTATGTGCCACCACGCCCAGTCTCAATTGCCATCTCAGCACACCGCAGGGGCAGGGAGGGCACAGCATGCCGGGGATCGAATCCAAGCCACTTTGTTCTGCCTAAGCAGGTGCTTTAGTTCACTGAGCTATCAGTCAGGCTCTTGTTCGTTCTTTCTATTCCTCTCTGCTGTTCTATGTTGGGCTCCACCACATTCTACTCTGGACACAGGCCTAAAATACAAGTCTAGCTCAACAGCTGGCTGAAGAGTTAGTGAGCAAGTTGGCAAGTGACTCCAGACGCTGACCAGGAGGGCTGGGGTTGGACAGAGCAGACAAGGGCAACTCACGGATGCTGAAGCACATTGGAACACAGAGCTGGGTCCACTTTCTGCCAGCAGCCCAGATGGGCAGCAGCCTTGTGCAGCAGGTCGCAGTAGCTGGCAGGCAGTAGGTGCTGCATGAGGATCACTGAGGTGCTGATGGACACCAGCAGGAAGAGCTCGCAGGACCAACGCTTGTCATAGTAATGTGTGTTCTGGGGACAGCAAGAGGTGGGTAAGGCTAGTGCTGCCTGTAATAGCCTCATTCCTTCTCCCTTCCTTGACTCTAGGTCCCTCAGAATTTAAGACAGTGCTGAGGAAACTCAGCATGGCCTGAAATGAAGAATTAAAAACCTATCAAACTGAACTGAGCACAGTGGCATATACCTGTAATATCAGCACTTGAGGCATGAGGATCGCTGCCAGTTCAAGGCCAGCCTGAGCTACAGAGTGAATTCGAGGAATAGCAAGACCTCGTATCAAAAAATGAAAGAAGTAACTTCCAAGCATCTCTCAAAGACATTAGGAACACTACAATACACATGAAAACTACTCAGGTATTGTAGGTGTTCAACAGACAGTAAATCCCCTAACCTCAAATCTTTTTATTTTTTCCTTTTTGAGACAGGGTCTCACTATATAACTCAGGCTGGCCTTGAGCTCACTTTGTAGCCCAGGATAGTGTGAAACTCACAATGAACCTCCTACCTCAGCCTCCTGAGTGCTGGGATTATAGATGTGTGCCACCACACCTGGCTTCAACTTATTTTTTTTTTTTTTTTTTTGTACAGGGGGTCAAAATCAGGACCTTGCACTTGCCAGACATGAACCTCAAATCTTTTTTTTTTTTTGGTGGTACCATGGATGGAACTCAGGCCCCTGTGCTTCCCAAGAACGCACCTATTCCACTGAGCAATCTCTCCAGCCCTCTCAAATCTTAATATATAGTGCATCCTGTAGAAATTCGTTGTTGTCGTTTTGGTACCACAATTGAACTCAGGACCTTGCGCTTACCAGGCAGGTGCTGAGTCACTGAGGTATCTCCCTAGACTATAGGAATTTTCTTTTCTTTTGTATTTGGTTGTTACAGGTCTCACTACGCAGGCTGCACTTGTGATCCTCCTGTTTTCAGCCTCCCCAGCACTGGGACTACAGGCATGAACCATCCTGCTCAGACTCTGGCCAGCTCCAATGCCCTCAGAGTGGGGCTGGCACAGCATGTGGTGCCAGGGATAGAACTGTGGTCCCTGCACTTGCCTAAGCAGGTGCTTTGGTCCACTGAGCTATCTCATGGGTCCATGCAGGAATTTTTTTTTTTTTGGTGGATCAGCCTGCCTTAAGCGAGGGTCTGGGGATTGAACTGCCATCCCATGCCTGACTGGGTTTGCTGGCACAAGCACTTAAACCATGGAGCTAACCTGAGAGCCCCCAGGAACGTTTTAAGAGTACTCAGCTGAGGAGTTAATTTCCAGGAGGTTATACACAGACTTTTGGACCAAGTCACTTAGATCTGGATGAATCCTGGCTTCCTTACCCAAGGATAAGGCAGGACACTGTTATATGCCTGTGTCAAAACAGCTACCGACATACTGCACACAGTTACTGGTCTTTGGTATCAGGGGCTGAGTGACCTTAGGCAGGTCACTTCCTTTGCAGGGAGTCTTGTTCTCTGTACCCTAAAATGCAGATAATAATCACTCTAGCTTTCTATAGAGCAGGCAGGAAATCCCATCAAAATAGCAGTTATCTATGCAAGCAGGAGGGCTTGCAGCGGGGTACGTAGCAAGGTAAGGTCCCAGCTGGGCCCTGTCCCTCCTTGCATTGAGCAGTGTACCTTCACAAACCAGACAGGCACAAAGGCCACGTAATAGGCACTCAGCATGGAGCTGACAAGCACTTCTTTCATGCGCCAGTTGAAATCCATCTTGAGGAACTCCACCTCACTTCGGATGAGGCTGGGTGACAGGCAACAGGCATGGGTGGGCATAGCTTCTGGGCCATACAGCTGTCGCGTGTGCTGTTTCCAAGTCTCCCGTAGTGTCAGTAGATAGTCCCGACTTCTTGCCAGGCCGCTCACAGCCTCCCGGGGCCCCATGGAGGCCACGTGGCTGAAGAGGTTTGTCTTGCGGAAATCACAGTTCAGCTGTAGGAACGGAATGTACATCCCAAACCTGCTGCGGAAGACATTAGTGAGGACAGACCTGCCCAGGGGCGAGGACCCCAATCTGCAGCCCCAGAGGGGGCTTTGCGTTTCTCTCTGAGCCTCAGCTTTCCTGAATGCTCCAAGGGGAGTTTATCCATCCTTCCATTCCTCTACAGTGCAATCCAATGGATGCTGAACATATTTCTTAGCACTGAGTATGTGCTGGGCATTGGGCATATGGTAAGAGGCAAGAAACAAGTCCTTCCCCCCCCACCCCCGTAGTGACAGCTAATAATAACCATAACAGTCCCCATACACTGGCCCAGCGCATGTTTCATGCACCTTCTTTTCTCTTGTAATTACAGCATGAATTAGATACCGTCATTTTGTCTCCCTTTCAGCTGAGAAAGCTGTGGCTCTGAGACATGAAATAAACTCCTAAATGGCTGCACAATTAGCAAGAAAGAAATACAGCTAGAGTTCAGACCCAGCTCTGTCTGATACCAAAGATCAAGACAGATATTCAAAGACATATATAATTAAGTGTACAAGGTGCAACAAAAAGAAGTACAAATTGTATGATCTGGTGCATTGGAGGAGGCTAGTTTGCACTCAACAGTTCACAAGTATTCACTTTGCGCCTATATGTGCAAGTGGTGAAAGAGACTCTTCAGCAGTATAGTCCTCTCCCCTTAGCTCTAACCCTTCAGTTAGAGCGAAAGTTAACTTAGGGTTGTTTTGCTTGTTTTTTGTGATACTAGGAATTGAACCTCGGTTTCTGGGGATGCTATGCAAGTGCTCTATCATTTAGCTGCATCCCAGCCTTTTTTTTTT
>PVKN010015617.1:0-18383 GCA_004027915.1 Capromys pilorides | reverse complement strand
AATATAAACCACTTTGAAAACTTTTAGTAAGCTTAGAAGGAATTAAATAGATATAGATACCAGAGCTGGTTAGGAAGACATTAAATGCATTAACATTTAAGGGACTTCAATTGAATAATGAGGCAAAAGCCTGTCTAATTACTTGATTTAGTAACAAATAATGAAATGATTTTCAGCTTTTGAGTGAGCAAATGAATGAAAGGAACTTTAAATCTAAATTAACATCAAAATCAAATTAGCACCACATAACAAACCCCCAAAAAAGGATTTTCTAGGACTATTGCTTAAGCTGCTTTTTCCTGAAAAGAATCTACAAAAACTGTTTTCCTCTGTCTTTCATTTATTTTCACCTCCCAGTTGAAAATACTGTACACGTTCTGTGAGCCAGTAAGCTTTTGGCTGACCCATTTGTGGGATTAATATAAGATCAAGCCACTAAGGTACTGAACAGATCACAACTCCTCCTCCTGGTGAGCTGTTATCCTGTGAAGTCAGTGTTCTCAGGATAGAATTTCACAGTAAGGATTTCCCACGTCTGTGTTGTAGAAGAAATTATTTATGGTATAATAGATTTTTTTTGCTAGACCAACTGAGTCAGCACTTTGTAGTGCTGATGTTTAATCCCTCTTAGGCTTTAGATTCACAGTAGTGCTGGAATCAAGGCAGGCCAGCTTGCTGCCCTGGAAATCACTCTGTGCAGCAGAGGAAACCAAGAGGGCTCTTGAAAGTTCTAATTCATTAGCTTCCAAACCGGAGAAACAGCTGTCTTCAGAGTGGTCTCCCCACCAGCATAGCTCAGCCACTTAGCCAGCAAATCTGTGCCACATACCATGTGTACTGTACCCCAGCTAGCATGTGTAAATCTAAAGATTTCTCAAAAGTGTTAAATTATCAAAACATTTGAAGACTGGGTTTGGTGGCATGCACCTGTAATCCCAGGTGGATCACTACAAGTCCGATCTAGTAGTGAGACCCTGAACACCCTGTAGACCCTTGCCTAAAAATAAAGAAAAAAAACATTTGAAGCTCATTCATCCTTCTGGCTATGGTGAAAGTTGCTTCTATTTGCATCTACAAACTGAACTTTCTTTGTAAACAAAACATGAGCTATAAGTTTATCTCAGAGAAAATGACTATAAATAATACCTTGTTATGTAATATTTGTTATCATCACTATAAGCAAATGAGCAAGTATATTATAAATGATATAAATTAAAGCTGAGAGATAAGGCACAGAAATCATAGGTTTTTGTACTGAAGTAACACTTTTACTCTTATTTTGTGCAATCCCTAGATTGCATCAATTGCATATAAACTAGACCTCTAAAAACCAAATTTTCAGTGTTTGCTTGGCAAGTGCAAGGTCCTGAGTTCAATCCCTGGTATTGCCAAAAATAAAAAATAAAAATAAAAACCAAATTTTCTAGACAGTTCTTCACATCCCTAAAGTTTGTCATTTTCATATACACACAAACATACGAATGTGGAGAAAATGTAGTATAAAAGTTAGCAAAGAACAACAAATACTTAAAGTTTTATGGGGCTGGTGAGATTGCTCAGTGGTCTAAAGCACCTGCTTAGGCAAGCTTAGACAACCTCAGGGACTGTGGTTTGATTCCTGGCACCACATGCTATGCCAGCCCCACCCCCAGGGCAGGCTGAGCCGGCCATAATATTAAAATATTAATATTAAAATAAAATAAAATTATATTATATTATATATATTATATTAATGTACATACACAAGATAGCTAAAATAATTGAACTACTAATTTCCTTTGGTTTGTTAAAAGAAATAATTAATTCATAACTGTTTGATCAATCTTGTATACCTATATTTGGTAATCTGATAACAATATGTGACATAACAACCATTGTTAATGTCCTATCACCTTGTTTTAAAATTTTATGTCATTTTTATGGGCTTTCATTGTTTCATTTTTGGCTTTAGTGTTTTCTTAATTATTTTTAAAATAAAAAAGAAATGGAAAATGTCGGATTAATGGAAAGGAGCTGGACAGAAAGCTAAACTCTCTGGGAAGCAAATGTTGAGCTATCACCTGCCATCATTTACCAAACCTGGCTCATACTTTCTCAAAATTGCAATAAAGTCTATATGATAGACCTTGAGATCCAAGCAAAACCACTACAAACGTAAATGTCAAAGCCTTGCAGGACAAAGATCAGTTGTTACTGATTAGAGATGCAAAGCTTACATGTGTGGTACATAAATATTTTTAGAAATGTTTAAAAATGGCATCAAAAATCTCTGATTACTTAAACTGCAAAGGTATATCCCCAAGGAAATAGTAACACTGTGAAATTATCAAAAGGTTCACTCTTCTTAAACAGGTAGTACAAGCACAGAACATCAAAAACAAGGCTTAGCGTCTACTTGATGTCGGCTCTTCTTTGTGAGAATTGTATCTGTGAGGGATGACTAAGGTGAGTGATCTTTTTATTAGTAGTGGAGTTCTGACATATTAGAAAAATCATCCCTCTCATCCCACCCACAAAGGTGGAAGACTTCATTCCATAAATAAATATTTTCCCAAATAATATCTTAAATTCTTTTAAGACCTTTCTATTGCTTTAGCACCCAAGGAAAAGTACTCTAAGTCTTTTTAAATGATCAAAGAATGAACCAAAATAGAAAAGCACAGAAATGTGATAGAAATTCTCATTTATTACATCAATGAAGATGTTTTATTCTCCATAACTGAGCCAGAAAAAAATCTGAGCGGTGACTTAAGAAATGCTTTTTGAAATAACTCTCCCTACAGCTTTGAAATCGCTAGAGTAATCTAAGCAAGTCACAGAAAGAAATGGGTGACAAGTGACAGTGATAGGATTATGGCAGAAGAGTGCTAGAGCCTAGGATATAATGAAATGGAATTTTAGCCCTGTAGATTGCAATGGTACAGGAATTGCTGAAGGGAAGCATCAGACAGGATTTTCTTACCAGCTCAGACCCAGCCAAATAACTCAATTTGACAAATTCATCTCTCTTCTAAAGTATACTAAACCTTTGAAAATCCAAAATATAGAGAAAAACATCCTCAAGTGTAGTTTTTAAAAAACCTGAATGTTGAAATGCAAAGTAATGGAAGTTGGTATCTAGCAGCATTTGCAGGACTGGGATATTTTAAAGTAGCCAAGTTGCTCAAGCTTTAGAAGAGTGAAAAGGTTTTTGCATTCACCCTGCTGTTCTTTACGCTTAACATCTGTGAAGTATGAAGGAATGAAGGACAAAAGGGGGAGGAGATAAAGAAGCAGATCCCAGCAATTTGTTTAGGCTTTGTCTCTGCCCAACACTAATCAGAATATGCATGAAGCCAACTGTCTTGCTCTGAATGGCTGTGAATTAAGTAAATAAAGGAGAAAAAGTGGAATTGAACAAGTAGGTGAGGAGGAGGCTGGTTTTAGATGTGTAGACTTCTGTGGGATGATTGGTTGTTAGAAACCAGAGTCTAACAATGAATTTCGTGATGTGCATGTGACAGCACATGGCCAGCCAGAAAGTGTGACCCTGGGGCAAGTCTGTTCAGCTCTCTGGGCCTCCTCTTTAGGCCTACACTACAAAGAGCTATATATCCTATGGCCTGCCTTCCTGCCTATAAGGATGTCAACTTGTGAACAGTGAAGACCCTTGCATACCTATAGGGAGACTAGTTTTATTGTCGGCATTCTAAGTCAGAGCTATTCCTTGGACTCACTTCCTCAGCAACCTAATAAAGGCAACATATGCAATTCATGTATGATTCTCATGAGTGAAGTATACTAGGTGGGAAATTATATACTTGGATTACACGGGCAATTAATCAGCTTTGTCAATTGAAGTAGTGACAGCTGTTAATCATATCTTTTAATTCTCCCTCTCTTTCTTTAATCTGTTATTATTGCTCTTATAACAATTTTCTGATCACTTTACTTTCTCTCAGTCTTCTTTTTTCCTTCAAAAAAATCCTAGTTGAACTCTCCCTGACCTTCTTTTATGCTGGAAAATCTTGCTTGAAACACAGGCTCCCTTTCATTTCAGCCTTCTGGTTTCCTGATTTTAGCTCCCTCTGCTGATTGAAACCTATTTGCTTTCAAAGATTGAGGTAGATAGCAAATGAAGGCCCAAGCTCACACTTCTGCCCTGTAACCTTTGCCAGTAGTAGGAAAAATGTGTTATTTAGTAAAAATTGGAGGCTCATTTCAGACTGTATAATCCAACCTTTAGTAATAAGAAGACTGAATTTTCATGAACATTCCACTGCCACTGACAATAACTGAACTTCATGATTTTATCCTTCCTTTGGTAGGTAGCTATTGCTATTCAACACTCGGAGACCTAATGAGGTCTTGTCGAAATTTTAAGGCCACAGTCCTAAATGGGCCACATGATAACCATCGCCATTACTGCCTGAAACTTCTAGACAAGAGCATTTCATTCAACAAAATTCTAATAGTCAAGGTTTTAGTGAAAAACAACAGAATTCTCTCTGTGAATTTAAGCAGGAAGGGAAAAAGACAGAGAGAAGAGTTTAGATAATATAAATGACATAGAAAATTATAAGGAGACTAAAGATTCAATTTGCAGAAAAATTTTTCAAACAATTCCATTGGTCAGCTAATGAGAACAAGATGCTGACACTGTTGCTCCTTTCATGGGCTTCAGGGTTCGCTGTGACCCTGCTGCCATTGTTTACCACCTCTTCCAAACCCGAGAGTCAGCTGCCTCCCAGCCCTGTGAGCCAGAGAAGGGAAGTCTCCCTTGGCCTTGTGGCCCTTTAATGCAAAACTCCTCCCAGCATAATTTCTTGGTAAGTCCAGTACCACACACTTATGTCCTAACTGAGACTCATAGTTTGGGAATTGCTGTGAATATGCAAAGATTATTCAAAAGCTATTGGGCAGTCCAAGGGATCACAACTGTGGCCATGTGTGCTAACTGTAAAGCAGCCTCCCCGCCCCTCCTGCCTTATTCCCTGGCCCTGCCCATTTTATTGCAGCACAATTACATGCACAAATGACTCAGGCTCTGCAGTCAGCAGAGAGCAGTAAGTGTGTTCTATTCATACACACACACACATCCGGAGCAATACTGAGTGCACAGTGAATGTTCAGCCATATTTATCCAAAAGTAAAAGGCTGACATAGTGCTTATGTTTCACCAAACAAATAAATAGGAAGCACCTGCTGCATCCAAGCTTTGCTTTAGGGTCAGAGGGATAAACAACAGGCAAAACCAAAATGGAAGGCCCAGCACTTGAGAAATGTGTGGCCTAGAAATAGGAAAAGGATTCGTAGATGAAATTTAATAGACCCTAACAAATACCATGCAATGATAGAAATATTTAAAGAAAAATGTGAGAGGAGCCAGCAATTAGTTCTGCCTTAAGTTAGACAGCTGGGGCATCGGGTTGCAATGTATGACCTATAGCGCAAGAGTTTTATGGAGAAAGAGAAAGTGTATTTTAGGCAGAGGAACTAGTGACAGCTAAAGCATATAAACATCTGCTGATACATTGGTCCAGCACTGTATAGGTAGTAAGCCCTGGAACCCATCCACCAGAATTGTAGGACAATATTGGTCTTGGTCTTGTTTTACATAGTAGTTGAAGTAGATGTCCTGACTCAAGCATCTGGGCTCTGCACATAGCCCCAGCATACATGCTGCATCTTACAGTGGATTAGGCATGGGTACAGAATCCTAGAAGGGTATAGAAAGTTCTGCCAATTCAAGAGTGGTTGCCAGCTAGAATAGCTTGAGAGGAAAGACATAATTATCAATAATCACCTTAAACACCAGAGAGAGAGACAGAGAAAGAGACAGAAAGAGAGAGCAAGAGAGACAGAGAGAGAGAGAGAGAGAGAGAGAGAGACTTTCCCCAAAATTGACAATAAAAAGCATCAATTCAGCGCCTACGGTCCTTAGTCTTGTCTATGCTACTCTGTACTCTGGCTAACTTTGGGACCTGCCTGGGTGTCCCCAGCGGGAGGCAGCGACAGTGTCCACGCCCAAGGAGGCCTGCAGAGGCACCTCCCTTCCTTATCCCTTGTACACATCTCTGGGACCACAGTCACTTCAGACAGAAGCACAACAAATAATCTTTCGAAGGCATGTTCAGAAACTTTGTTGCTTGAAGTACATAAAGTTATACTAAGCTTTAAAAAAAAAGGTAAGAGAAATAGTTCTCCATTGGAAAGGAGGATCAGCTGGCTTTCTTATCTAGCTCATGCATGGCAGACCTCTGCAACCCTGTGATATGATTCCAGTTTGCCGTCATGGAGGGCTGTCTGCTGAGTTAATGGTATGCGCTGCTTTGTGCTCTCCTCTTATGTTTATTTCATTACAATATTTACAAAGGGACTTGAGAAACAAGTTGCTATGCAAATGGAGGCATGAACACAAGATCCAGAAGAAAATTAAAATTCATTAACCCTATTTACATTTAAACTATTCTTATGTATATGTGAGCACAGTGCACCTGCCAGAATGGATGCACAGCCACATCAGCAGCCCTCTGAGCAATCTATTCACTGTCCTCATTACCTTGTGAAAGGTAAAAACTTCCTTATTTTGAACATTCAAATCACTGCCAAACAGATTTATTCATTAGTAATCCTGATTTCCAGAAAAATCTACTACAATCTTCTAGATAGTCTTTGACATTTGGAGGATATATTCCCCTCAGGAATCTTCCCATCTTGTTAATTTTGTAGTAGCACAGTGTGTCTTCTGTCACCCACTTGAAAATGAAACAAACCAAACCCATCATTTTGGAGGCTGACACAAAAGAAGACACTGCCTGCTTGACACCCTCCCTACTCTCAAGAAACTCAGTTCTGCAAAAAAAAAAAAAAAAAAAGAAAACTGAAAGAAAAGCAATCAAACTGGAAGCTTGCTGTTATTTAGGTAAAACAACCAGCTGGTTCAAATTTTCCTTTTTAATCATGTACTTGGCACTGCATTGATCTAGTTAATATGTGAACCAGGCAGCAAGGCAAAGCTGAGAAGGGCTGTGGTGATGTTATACACCTTCTAAAGTTTCAAAAACCAGATCTTCCTTACGCTGCCCATTCAGCTCTGAGTTACGTGGTTTGAAAAAGCAACAACAGGAGCTGAGAGATAGCTCAGTAGAATAAGTGCTTGCCTGGCAAGCACAAGGTCCTCAGTTCAATCCCTGGTAGCACAACACACACACACACACACACACACACACACACACACAAAAAGCAACAACAAAAACATACGTGACCTAAAACTGCTGTTGACAGGGTAAATCTAGTTAAGAGCATCTTGTGAATTCAAGTTAAGCAGTGGGAGCTAATGAAAGATCAATATATCAAAAAGATGATATTTTAATAATCTCAAGAAGCTGATGAGAAAGGAAGAAACAAAATGACGTACAGTCCAAGAGTCACGTCAGCTACAAAGACAACAATGGCTTAAAAGACAACAGAGATTTCTAGTAACAAAGCCAACTTGCAACTTGACTTATCTCAAATATATGGCATGACCACCTCTTCCTCCATGTCTTTCAGTAAAGCCTGCTTGTTCACGATGATTTCTGTGTAAACAGATTCTTGAAAGGGTATAGAGGCTGGCATCAAAGTCCACTGCTGCAGCAGAATCCGTCATGAGAATATGGATCCTGAAGCAGAAGTTTCCATAAAAGCAATAGACCCAGAAAACAAAGGACAATCCAGAAGGTGCTTTGAACACCAGTAAGCTGCAGAATGGGGGTCAAGCAGTTGTTCTCAGACTTTGAACTGCATTGTAACCATACAGAGGGTTTCTTAACATACATCCCTTTGTCCCACTCCCAGAGTGTCTCAACATTCAGTGGTCAGTGGGGAGAAGCTGGGAAATCCATACTGCTAGCAAGTTTCCAAATGATGTGGATGCTGTGGGAGAAGGAGAAATACTCAGAGCATTTCTAAGCAAGCCTGGAGATGTGAAGAGGTTCAGCTGACATCACTCAGCAGTTATCACCCGAGAGGGCTGCCGACCATTGAGCAGTGAATCTAGGTTCTAGATGTACATGGGAAACAACTGAGAAGCTGTTCCTAAATATTAATGCCTGGGCCCACCCTACTAGTTAAATCAGAACTCTTTGATGTTTTTTGAAGCTCTCCACATAACTGATTATAATGCCAGGATTAGGATGCACTTCCATAAAGTAACAAGACAAATGCCTGGAGAGCAAAGCTGGGCACATGGAATTTGAATGCGAGGAATGGACAGCGCGAGACAATGGAAAGAAAGGCAGCGTGTGTGCAGTGAAGCACACCATAGCTGTCCACTGCAAGGAGAGAAGAACAGCAGGTAGTCCAAGGTAGAATAGTCCCTCCTGGGGAAAGGCCTAAAATGGGGCCAAACAGAGCAGAAAACAATACAAGCCTTGGAAATGGTGTCTGTCACATCAGTTATAGAGGGAAATAGCCTGCAGTTATCAGAGCCCCATGCATGCGAGTTGAAAGTGATAGAAAAAAAAAAAAAAAAAAACTGTAATGGGGGAAATGTTTTTAAGATCCAAAGGAGCTAGCGTGTGTGTGTGTGTGTGTGTGTGTGTGTGTGTGTGTCCCAGTATTGTGAAGCTAAGGGTTAAGGACATCTGTCTTGAGGAAGGAATGACACTCCCCGCTGTCCTCAGACTGGATCCCACAGAGCTTCATAAAGGGCATGCGGTATACGCACACTTGATGATCCTGTCTCCAGCAGATTGATGGGCCTGTCTTGGAGAAAGGGCCCAAGTCGGTTAAATTGTGTGGCTCTCTATAGAGCAATGCACTTGAGGGAGTGAAAACCAGTAATAGCAGGCAGGAGGATGAGAGGAGAGGCCCGGGCACCAAGGCCAGGCTCTACATGGACATCCAGGCATCGGGGAAAGCGGGGATTTCGGTACACTGTGAGCCTGTGAGATCCTTTTGGATATAACAAAATATCATTTCATCAAGATTTCATGTTTCAGGCTTAGTATAATAATATTGTCATCAAAAAACTGTATTGGAGACTGAGTTATAAAGCAGGTTATGTACAGGGCTCCTCTGTAGGGTGGGGTGATAGGCCCTGTACTTCCAGCCCCCAAACTGGAAGTAATACATACCTCATTCAGTGCTACAATCCTAAGGGAGCCCTGCAAATTCTAGTTTGACAATCACCACATAACTTTATTACTATGATGGATCATTTTTCACTCAGAAGGCTGATTTTGCTCTTTATAAGATGAAACCAGAACAACAGTATTAGAGGATCTTTTGACTCCAACATTGTGGGAGGTGCTTGAGGAAGAGATTGCATCGTTTAGGATGGCTCAAGAGCAGCTCTGGCGCTGCTGTGAAGGGCAGCTGCCTGGGTCAGCAACCCTATTAACATGGCTTCACGTTATGTCTACAGCCCATGAACAAGAACGCAGAGGCCGCGTAAATCACAGCCCAGGGCTCTTCTTCTCGTATACTTATTATCCTAAGGTCAAAGGAAGGTAGAAAAAAACACCTTCACACAGCCAACCTCGCTGGAACTCAATCCTTCTGCATAAATGCTTTTATAGCCAGGTGGCTTGATTACCAGATGTAGAACCTTGCAGCGTCAACCAGCAGAGGTTCTCTACACATGAAGGAAGACAATTGCGACCGGGCTGTGTTGGGAGGCACCTGGCCCAGCAGATGGGTGAAGTGAGCTGGTGACACCCACTTGGGGTCACAGTGAAACCTCACCCTGGCTGCTTCCCTGCACTCTGCCCTAGGACTTTTTAAACTAAATCTTTAGTTTACTTTTTACTTTCTCTGTTTACTGTTTTCTCTCCTCCCTACCTCAGACATTCCTGTTCATTATCAGGACTTTCAGCACAGAACCACAAAGTTATATCCTATAGTGAAACGATGCCCAGGTCCCAGGAAAACCTGGAGCAATTACTCTCATTCGCTTCCTAGCCTTGCTTCATGGTTGGCGAATGATTTCAGCCTGTGCTTATTCTGGGTTGGCAGTTAAAATACTTCACAACAGCAATAGAATGGCACCACTAGCTCTACTGGCACCTGCCACCCGGACATCAGGCCACTGTTTTTGACATACACTATCACAGTCTGCAGCATAAGCGTTCTGAATCTTCAATTAAAAAAAAAAAAAAAAAAAATAGCATTCCAAAATCCAGGGAGTAGACCAAGTAAAATTTTCAGTAGTTGTATTAGGGTTCTTGTTTGTTTGCTTGTTTGTTTATTTTTATGGGCCTTTCATGCTAGTTAAGTGCTCTACCACGGAGCTACAACCTCAGTCCTGAAATTTTTTAAAACTAAAATTCATTATATAGTTAAGATATACAACCATATATATATATATATTAGACAAAGGTTACAATAGTCAAGAAAATGATCATGTCCATCATCATCTCGTGTAGTTATCTTGTGTGCATGTATGTGTATGGATGTCTAAAATTCCTAAAGTCTCTCTTGGCAACTATAACCTCGAGGGCAGCACAACACCATTGAGCTTCGGTATTGGCATGGTATTCTCCTGCTGTGCATCAGCTCTCTCCCCCTTAGTCTCACACACCCGCTACTTTGTATCTTTTTTACCTATATCTCCCTAGTTCCTTTCCCTCCACTCCCTATAACCCATTTTCTTTTCTATTTTTTTTTTCAGAGCCAGAGATTGAACTCAAGCCCTTGCACTTGCCAGGCAAGCGCTTACTCTACTGAGCTATCTCCCCAGTCCTTCTTTTCTATTTCTATGTGTTTAACTTTTTTCTTTCTTGAAAATTTATTGATATATTTATGTATGTATCAATATATTGATATATTTATTGATATATTTCAGCTTATACAACTTGCAAGAAATCTCGAGACTTTGTGTTCCTTTAATTATAGCAGATTATGTCACAATAAGGATTTGACATACATTTAATTGTATGAATTTACAGCTATAGTTTTAGCGGAATCATATTGTTCCTACACAACTCACCATACCAGCAGGTAACTGTAAGCATACACCAGAAAGTCTCTATAATAAAATCAAAAATTAGTTTTATTCTTTAAAGTCATGTGTCTTAAACAAAAGATTAACTAGCTCCTACTGAGCATGCATCTCCCTCAGGTATTCCTTATTCCCTAATGGAAGCTACTCCAACATGGAGTTCTGTCCATCCTCTGAGACAACAACTTACAATGCAGTTGTGAAGTAGGAAAGATTTAAGACATTCCCTGCCAGCATAAATCAGATCAGACTAATATATAGGTAGGCGTATTTCACTTTAAATACTTCTTATAAGGGAAGAAATAGGTCATTAATTTTGATAGTTTCTAATATAAATATATAAACAAAGCTCCCTCATATAGTATTTACCTTTGTTTAAATGCATCTTGAGTTTAGTTGCAGATCTCACCTTCTGTAACATGTGTAAGTAAGCCAGCAAAACATCCTAACTGGCCAGGAAGCTTGACTGTATTATTAGCTACTTAGTATTCATAGCCAGTTGCCTGAGGCTGGGTTGTTTCCACTAGATAATTTGTGGGTAGCAAATCTTGCTTTTTAAAAGACAAATTCTTTTAAACTAGATAAATAGACTTGGTTATTGCCTGGAATTTTCTTAGTGTAGTAACAATGAAGAGAGGATAGCTGTCACAGACTCGGTTGCTCTGGGTAAAATAAATGAACTCAAATGTAGAAATGTGCTGCTAGTGGCTCACCTAAGGCTCCTGGGAGGAAGGGACTACAATGTACATGACAGATTGGCTCAAAGGGCAAAACGTCAACTTTTTAATTTGCCATCACAGGACAGTTCCCCTGGAGAGATCCCTGGGAAGCCAGGTAACAAATCAGAAGATGCTGACGGCCCCAGGACTGGGTGAGGAGGGAATGGGGAGGGAGACGAGGCAATTGCAAATCACCTTACACATGGCGCTTAGTCTGAAATGTGGAAAACAATCAAAAGCAATGATTTTCAGTCATTCTCTTACATTAGAATCACCTGTGGGGCTTGTTAAGACAAAAGTTGCTGGGCCCCACCCCTAATACTTCAGTGGGTCATAATCTGATGCAAGATTTTGTATTTTAACTAATCCCAGGCAAGGTGGCAGTTGCCAGTTCCCAGCCATGGGAATTAGACGAATCACTCTTGTCCACCAGTCAATGATGAGATGCTTTTGCCTCATGACATCATTCTCAAAATGTCAAGGTACACTGATTGTACTTTAGAGTAAATCTGCCCTGGTAGAATTATTGAGAAATACCTTGCCCCCTCTTTGGAAAAGCATGCTTACCACAGAACTCTTAGCTGTGCCTCCTCAGCAGGTTATTTCCACACATGAAGCAATGATTCTTGTTAGCTTTTCTTTCAAACTTCAGCATTCTTCTAAAGTTAAGGTCTGAAGATGCCACCAAGATCAGGAAGATTTCATTAGCTCAAAGTTAACAAAAAAAAAAAAAAAAAAAAAATTACAAAAGCTCTGAACTAAATCTTTATTTTTTACACAATAAATATGTCTTAGTTACTCTTCTTTCATTGCTAGGACAAATACTCAATACCCAAAATGAAGGAAGAAAAGGTTTATTTAGCTCACAGTTACTGAAGGTTTCAGTTCATACTCTGCTGGCTCCAAGGCAGAGAGGCATATGGCAGAGAGCAGCAGTTCATGGCAGTGGAACAGTAATAATATGGTGGCAGAGGCAACAGAACAACCAGGGGAGCAGAGACCAACAGCATGAGTCTGTCTCTCTGTCTCTCTTTATATCACATTCAGGCTCTCTGCCTCAGCCTATCCGCATTAGGCCACACCCATAATCCCAGAAGGACTCAGACCCATAGTCCCATCAGTACTAAAACACATAATCCCAGTGGATCAAGAGTCAAGTAATCCCAGCCAGGCGTGGTGGTGCAAGCCTGTAATCCCAGCACTTGGGAGGCTGAAGCAGGAGGATCAGTGAGAGTTTGAGGCCAGCCTGAGCTACAAAAGTGAGCTCAAGGCCAGCCTGAACAGCACAGCGAGATCCTGCCTCAAAAAAAAAAGACAAAAAAAAATAATAATAATAATAATAATGATGATGATGATGATGAGTCAAGTAATCCCAGCAGTACTCAGACTCATAGTCCCATCAGTACTAAAACACATAATCCCAGTGGATCCTGAGTCAAGTCTCAAACTCTAGAAGTCCCACCCAATGATTACATGAGGCTTTGGGGGGACAACTAGACACAAACCATAACAAAATATGAACTAAAACATGCAGAGCTGTTGCGGCTTTTCCAAGATGTTCTCTGGCCCAAACTTTTGCTTCCTGCCTTGTCATTTTTTACATGTGACATTTAGTTTTCTTAGCTGTTGCCTGCGTCGTTATAAGAAGAAGGCTGCTGCAGCCCCAGATGCACATCACTAGTACACATAGAAAGAACGGTGAAGTAAGGAAAATGGAAGAGTGCTTACACCAGAAAGTGAAAAACTTAACATGAAACCCTCAACTTAAACCTCAGTGGATGGCACTATAAAATTTTACCATCTCCAGTTGTTCAGAAGAGTAATTATTTTCATATAGATATATAATTGGCCCTTTATTAATTATTTGACCAATCTTACGTACCTATATCTATTAATCTAAACAGATTTGATGATGAAAATATGTAATACAACCATTGTTAAATTTTTGTTCTTGTTTTGAAATTCTGTACTATATGTACTCTTGCTTGTTACTATTTTTCTACCTTTATTTCTGCTATTTTTACTCTTCAAAATAAAATTTTAAATATTCAAAAAAAATTGGCCCTTTGCTCCAAAAAAACAGACATTTGCTAAGAAAGATGGCAGGAGAACCCATGTGTCTATGTAGGTGCCAATGCTGTATTTGAAATCCTGCAACCTGTCACAGGGCTGAGCTCTCGCTACAAGAAAGGATGTCAGGTCAACCCTGAGCCTAACATGGTACAACGGTGACGACAAAAGCAGCACATGAGCACTTTTTGTTCTTTTGGAAAAACACCAAATCTTTAGTATAAAGTGGTCACATCTAAAAACATAAATAAATAAATAAATAAATAAATAAATAAATAAACAAACAAATAAATAAAATGTTAATATCATCAGTGATGCTGTAAGTATTAAAGCTCTGTGCTCACATCTATGAATAAGACCATTCTCATCAAATATTCTTAGAAAAGCCCACCTTCACTGGCAGGTAAGAGCCCAGGGAGGGCGTCTCAGTGCCTTCCTTTCACATACGGTAGGCCAGTGCCTTGCACTGGCCATGGCATCGTGACAGATGGAACAACATGTCACCTCTCACCTCAAGGAACTCACAGACTAGTATGGTGCTGATCAGAGCAAGAGCGACGTGGCTGGACCTTCCTCTTAGACCCATCTTCATGGTAGAGCTAACACCTGCACAGAGAAATTAAATGGGTTGAGAATGGGTCAGAATGGAACAGACTTCCTGCCTATGGCAGCAGACAGTCACTGTCCTGTGTTCCCTATTCTAGGGAGAACATCGCCCCCCACAGCCAGCATGGAAGAGCAATGGAAGACCCAGGCTGGGGGTTGACCCAACTCCTCCACTCACTGTATGGAACCTGGACCTTTTGCACCTCAGATTCTCAGCTGGGTATGAGATCGATAGCAGCAGTTACCGACTTCATAGAATTTGCCACAGGTTTGAAGTTCCCGTTCAGCCTGAGAAGCGTTGAGCAGATGAGCACTAGAGGAGGCGCACTGGCTGGCACCTGTGCACTTCGTGAGTCAGCAGCTCTGCGTCTCAGCACGCACAGCCCTGAGGTCTCATCCTGCTTCAGGCCATGTCAGGACAGCCTCCATCAAAGCCCACGAGTCTTGCTCTCGAATGTTCTCTATAAAAAGAGGCTCTGCTCCATATCCCAAGTCCTAGGCCCAAGATCAGTCTCACAGGGCAGCGAGGCTTTTGATTTCCAAAGCTGAAAGCCAGGGGTGAATTTTGTTTTTGCAAAAGAAGAGTTGGCAGGGCCCAGGGAAAATGCTTGTTCTATTGAGGGTTTGTCCCAGATACAAAATAGTTGAAATAGAAACTTGACTTCAAGAGATTTCTTTGACCATCTGAACTTGTCCATGAGCTTATAGAAGGCAAAATAAGCCACAAATGAGTCAGTCTGGCAAAAGTTGAGCACAAAAAGGACTATTTTTAACCTAGAAGACCCCCAACCTGGCTGTGCCAAGCAGATCGGGCTCTCACACCCACCTCTGAGGTTTGCCTGCTGCTGGGTCCTGGAGATCGAGCTGTGACCCTGGCTAACCAGTACTAACCGGTCCAGCACTCATCAGCTTTCTCAGAAGCATAACCCACTCCCCACTGAGGAGAATTATCACAGCCCAGTGCAGCCCATGAGGAAAACAAAAACATTTTCCTTTTACAATAACATGAAGGATTCCCTTCCCCTGGGTGCTCCATGCCATGTCTTTGTCCTTCGCTCTAACCTTTCTGAGTGCAGAGCTGTGTGCTTCTCTTCTCTCTCTCCATCCACTGTCACCCTCTGTCTTGGGCACTGTGGGTGTTCAATAAATATTTGCTAAATATATAAATGGCTCATAATTTAAAGGCCACCTTAGGTGCGATAACTACTGGCTGATTATCTCTGACTGAGATCTTCCCTACTGTACCCTATTCCAAAACAGGATTAGAAACAGCCTCCCTGGGCACAGGAGAGGACCACAGCCAAAGAATCTTGGCCCTGACTTTGGCACTCAGCATCGCTGGGGCCAGTTCTTGGAAGCCTGACAGCAAATGTGTACCAGAGTGGAGCCAAGCCATTGTGCGCCGAGGCCCTCAAGGATGCAGGAGTGAAGAGTGCCAGGTTGGCTCAGCTGTTTGGATCCCTTCAAACTATCCTCTCCCTGATTTGTCAGGTTAATCACAGCTGCCTAAATCCCACTAACATCGGGAAGTTAAAGTACTGTAGCTCTGGCCCATTATCCCATTAGGAATACATCCTACTCCTGTTCCCATTCCAGCAGGCACACAAAAGTGCTCATTCATCACCCCTAAAAAGTGCTAAATTAAAGCCAGGACATTCATCTCAGATTTTCTCCTTACCTTGGGAATACAGGGAAAACAGCATTCTGTATCACTCAGAATGAGAGAATTCCCTCAGGTTCCCAAGTTTGCCTGGCTTGCCTCCTAAAGTAAGGACAAAAGTCTGCTTGACTCAACTTTCTGGACACTTTCTCTTCACTTGGGTGTATATCTTCCCAGGGTTCCTGCCCTTGTGGTGGCCTCAGAGAGGCTGCTTTCTGCCTGGGTGAACATTTGATATTCATTTCAGCTGCTCAGAATTTAAACCCCTTCCTATGTTTGACGTATTTGTATCTGGAGAGTTTGTTCTGAATGCTTAAAATGCGAGATTCTTGCCCTGTTAGCATCATTTAAAGCTGAGCTCCAGCTTGAAAACAAGCCTTTAGCAAAAACAAACCCATCTACCTGGATGCAGAGATCCAGAGCCTCAAGCAGGAAGCAATGAGTAAGCAGATTCTCTCTCTCTCTCTCTCTCTCTCTCTCTCTCTCTCTCTCTCTCTCTCTCTCTCTCCCCCCTCTCCTCTCTCCTTCCCCCCCAATCAGGGAGCAAGGACAAGTCCTTGGTATGTCAGTGGACATGGTGATATCAACACTGGTTAGCCTAAAGTTATTTTAGGGTGCAAGGCAGCATAAAAACAGAGGTATACCTCTCTGTCCCCCTGGCAGCTGAAGCCAGTTCTTTGACACAGGTTTTGGGATTCTGACTCTGACAGTTTTACCTCTGGATCAGCACTCCTGTCATCAGAAAGATTCTGACAGTTGTTCTCATATCCTTTTATAATGTTAGCATATTCGTACATGTGTGTAGTACGTGTTTCCTTCCTTTTGGGGAGTTGCACGTGTACAGAGCGCAGCTTAGTCCCTCTTTCCACCCCTACTTATTCACCTACAACCAGTGTTTATCATTGGCCCCTGAGAGTTGTGACCAGTGCAGTGTAGTTCCAACAAGTGATGCTTTGTTTCAGCTGCTCCTCTTATAATAACAATGGTTTGGGACTGCCATCGGCTGAGTCCAAATCTCTTTCAGGTACTATCTGAAGACATCCAGCAAGACACACAGAGATCATTCAGGTGAAACCCAAGCTCATCCAGAGTGACCAGCAGAGCTGAGTCTTGTATCTAGGTTTTCTGACTCCAGATGTTTTTAATATTCTTCTGTTTCTTTACACACACACACACACACACACACACACACACACACACATACAATCTCTCTAGAGTAGATAAACCAGATTAAGCAAGTGCTGAATTTTACATTCACTTGAAATAACCTCAGTGTTTTAAGTGTGAACTGCACAACCTTTCCCAATGGAAACTTTTGTGTCATTTCTCATTGTCACACCATGTAGATCACTACTAATACCACAGCTTTGCAGCTACCTGAGAAAAAGCTTGAACTAAATCACAAAGTTTTTTTCTCCACTCGTAGCTAATTGAGTACTCATCAGCATGTGTCTTTTTCCTCCTGCCCATGAACTTGTATTCTGATCAGAAATCAGTCATGGGGCCATGGAGATAGCTCAGTGGTCTAAGCGCCTGCTTAGGCAAGTGCAAGGACCCAGGTTCAATCCCCGGTAGCACTTAAAGTTCTCAACTTAAAAATTCTAATACTAAAAATGATGGATAAGACGTGACAGGCATGGATTAAGTAAGAAAAATATTCAAGCCACCAGAGCAATAGATAATGTCCTGACCCTACATCATAATATTTAAGAGCAGCTATATATGCATGTGCCGTGAAGTATATTGAATGATCAGACATGGCGGCACATGCCTGCAATCACAGCACTCGCAAGGCGGACACGGAGGATCACAGAGTTTGAAACCCTCCCAGGCTCCATAGTGAGTTCAAGGCAAGTCTAAACTAGATAGCAACAGCCAAGCACTGCGGCACATGACTGTAATCCCAGCACTCACAAGGTGGAAGCAGGAGGATCACCACAAGTTCCAGGCCAGGCTGTGCTACTGAGTGAGTGAAAGGTCAGCCTGAACTGCACAGTGAAACCCTGTTTTAAAAATATAAACAAACAATTAAAAATAAATAAACTACCCAGCAAGATTCTGTCTCAGAAAAATTAGAGAGCAGCATCTTTGATGATTTGCTACAGACCATAGTAGGAGCTGGGTAGACATGTATGTGATTTCCCTGCTAGGGGCTGCACAAGTACCTGGCCATTCAGAATCTTCTTGCAACATGACATCATAATCTATCATCCTTTGGCATTTGAAAGTATTAGTTGAGCACCTATTCTAAGGGCAGAAACTATTCTAGACACTAGGCTTAAAATGGTAAGCAAAACAAAGGAGATTATCTTCTATAGGATTATTATCTTACCTATCCTGCCCAGACAACATGCTTCTAAGTTAT
>PVKN010015616.1:0-18359 GCA_004027915.1 Capromys pilorides | reverse complement strand
GTCAGAGGGTAAAAATTCTTTCTCTTTTCCGGTACTTCATTACTCCAGTACTTCATTGAAAAAAGTAAGCTGGGCCTGGAGCACGCCTGGACTCCAGCGCAGGGGAGTCCTAGGCCGGTCTGCACCACACAGCAAGGCCAGTCTCAAAACACAGGGAGGGCAGGGTGTGTTGTCGCCAGCCTGGAATGCCAGTACCGGGAGGCTAGGGTAGAAGAAGTGCAAGTTCAAGGCCAGCTTTGTGGGCGTGGTGACGCACGCCTGCAATCCCAGCACAGAGGTGAGGCCCGAAGGACGACGTCCTTGAGCTCAACGCACTGTGGGCTACATAGTGATTCAAGGCCAGCCTTAGAAGTAGTGAGGTCCTACCCTTAAAAGGGGCCTGGGAACGTAGCTCAGTGGCACAGTGCATCAGGGTGCAGCCCTGCAGTACTACAAAAATAAAAAGTAAGGGGCAGGCGAGATAGCGTAGCGGCCTGGAGTGCCTGCTTAGGCAGCCACGGGGACCGAGGTTTAATCCCCAGCACCACGTGCTGTGCCAGCCCCACCCCAGGACAGGCTGAGCCGGCCATAAGATAAAGTTTAAAAATAAAATTAAAAATGAAAATTTTTTAAAAACCCTAGAAGAACAAGCACTTAATCGTTACCCTGTCTTCAGGGCTTCCCCTCGCCAGAAGTCCTCCTGTCTCCCACGCGCTGCAGCCCTTGGGCCAGGGGAGCAGTGCGCGTTGCCTATTTACAGGAGCAAGAGAGACTCGCAGGCCAGTGGGTGCTGGGCTGTGCAGGGGGCACCTTCTGAGCCTGCTGTTCACAGGTCAGCTGCAGAGCCGTGGGCAGAAGACCATGGGGACCCTGGACCTGGGAGGGGCCTCCACCCAGATCACATTCCTGCCGCAGTTCGAGGTAGCCGTCCACCTGGAGGCCTGTGCTGGCGTCGGCGGCGCTGCCCGCTCTCTGGGAAGGTCGCTCTTCCACAGAGGGCTGAGTCATGGTGACTGGCAGGCTTCCCTGCCCTTGCTGTGACCAGCCGTGAGCTGGCAGCGTGAACTGTCCCCGGCTCTGGGTTGTTTGTGGGGCAGAGGTGGTGGTGATAAGAGCTTCCAATAACTGCATGTCCTAACTGGCTTTTTCTGACTTGCAGAAAACCCTGGAACAAACCCCTCAGGGCTACCTCACTTCCTTTGAGATGTTTAACAGCACTTACAAGCTGTACACACACAGGTGAGGAAGAGGGCAGGGAAGGTTTCACGCTCTGTGATCTGCGGACTTTGCAAGGCATTTCAGACCCGTTACTGCATTTGGTATCTTTGCCACTCAGTGGAAACCCACAGCGCTTGCCAAACCCAAGGGGCCTAAGGGACTTCTGCATTCCTGAGCTCAGAAATTTGTGTCGGGAGGGAGGAACACATGGAGAAGGCTCAGCCAAAGCTCCATAACCTCTGCTGGAATTTGAACCCAGTTGGATAATGAGGGCTTAAGGGCCGTCGGAGATAGCTCTGTGGCACAAGTGCCTGCCTGGCAAGTGCAAGGTCCTGAGTTTGAACCCCAGTCCTGCCAAAAAAAGATAGGGCTTTTCTGGGGGTGGTTGGGGAGGGCCCACTCTAGGAAGGATCATAGTTGCTGGTCTTCGAGTCAAGCTGTGGGTAGGGCTGGCCTGATAGCTCAGCGGACTAAAGTGCCCACTTAGGAGAACACAATGGCTGGGGTTCGGTGCCCAGTGTGCTGTGCCGGCCCCACCCCCAGGGCCCTCTGAGACTTCCATCAAGACTGGGCACGGTGGTGCGCACCTGTAATCCCAGGCTTGGGAGGCTGAAAACAGAATCACTGTGCGTCTAGTCTATGTAGTGAGACCCTGTACACCCTGTAGAGCCCACCCTAAATACATAAAAACCCACCTGTGGGCAGCTCTTCGTGGACAGCCTGGCATCAACAGTGCAGACGTTTCCAGAGACAAGGAAAGCGCAGGCAGCCAGTTGGCATCTCTTGGCGGGAGGCAGAGAAGCCGTGTTGCTTCTGGGAGATGCAGCGTAGGGCTGGAGAACTCGAGGACCAGCAAGACCTTGGTGCCCTGTGTTTTGCAGCTACCTGGGGCTTGGACTGAAAGCCGCAAGGCTCGCGGCCCTGGGAGCCCTGGAGACAGAAGGTTTGTGTGGGTCCCTGTGCCGGTGGGGGTGCTGCGGGGACACTGGAGCTCAGCTCGTTGCTTCCTTCCTTGCGTGGTTCCGTAGAGGAAAGATTGATGTTGAGGTAGGAAGCCTGTGTTACGTAATGAGCATACACATTGTAAATTCCTTGTCTGTCTTAGTAGATCAGGCTTTGTTATGTTTTATTAGCCATTTTTATAATGAAGTTTACTTGGACTGGAGCACAGCCTATGGCTAGGAGCCTGAAGCCTGGTAGAAAATCAGGTCTCAGGATTTGGCAGGAGCTTGCACGAGCCCTGAACCTCGTGTGGGAAGGACAGGAGGCGGTGGGAAGGACAGGAGGCCGAGGCGGGAGGCTGAGGCGGGAGGCCTGCCTCGAGTTCAAGGCACTTAGGGCTACCTAGGATTCAAGGCCAGCCTGGACTGTTTGGTGAGACCCTGTCTCCAGCACTCAAGGCCAGCTCGGCAATTTAGTGAGATCGTGTCTTTTTAAAAAGGGCCTGGGGATGTAGCTCAGCGGCACACTACTTGACAGGCAGAATAACTGAGTGACTCTATTCGTCCCTTCATAGTTGGGGTCTGGCTGAACTGGATACAACCCCAGTTTTGTGACGTGGGCCAAGTTAATTGGCTTTCTGTGCCCTGTTCCTCGCCTTAGGTGATTTCGCATCTGATGGACTTTGCGCGACGCCTGGCTCACAGAAAGCCATTCACGGGCTAGCGATGAAGTAGTGCTTCCTTCGTGCTTTTCCAGACATCCTCAAGTGTAGTTCATGTCAGCCTCTTGGCTGCTGCTGAAGAAAGTGCAGCGTTTAACCCCACTGTAGACAGGGGGAAGCTTTGTGGGTTTTGATTTCATTGAGGTATAATGACAACTGTAAACCCGAGGCACCCAAAATGTGCCTGTAGCTTTGGGGTGTACCAACTGCGCAGACCTACAAACCCTGAGTCAAGAGTTCCTGTCCAGCCAGGTGTGGTATCGCATGCCGGTAACCCCAGCACTGGGGAGCTGATTTTGAGACGAGCCTGGGTTACAAAGAGAGCTCAAAAAAAAAAAAAAAAAAAAGCTCAAGAACAGCCTCAGCTGCATAGCAAGACCCTGTTTCAAAAGGACAAAAAAAAAAAAAAAATCCCCAAATATTAATAATTCCTGTACAGAAAAAGAAGAAGTGTTGCTGTCACGGGGCGCAGTTAAGGAGCTGACCTCATGAGATCTTAAGGCCTTGCGCTCTCAGCGACCCCTTCCGGCCTCTCAGACTTGCACCTCGCTGTCTCTGTGTCCCCGTCTCTGTCTCACCTGCCCCTCTTTGGTTTCTTCTAGGGATTGAGGGACACACTTTCCGAAGTGCCTGTCTGCCAAGATGGTTGGAAGCAGAATGGGTCTTTGGGGGTGTGAAGTACCAGTACGGCGGCAACCGCGGGGGTAAGTGATGCGCTCGTGACCCGTGCAGGAACCTGCAGGGGCCGCGGGAAGGCGCCTGGCGTTGTGGGCACTCGGTCCCCAGAGCTAGAATGCGTCCAGCAACTGGGAGGGGGCAGCAGGCAGGCAGCTGTCACTGCGGCCAGGCCTCTGCTTCCCTGGGGACTGCGGCAGATCCTAGAAACCTGCTGGCAGCCTGAGGCCCAACTAGCAGCACGAAACCCTTTCAGGTCCTGTTCATGTTCAGTGTGTAAATCGGAGTCAAAACTTAAAATTGAGATGACAGGGAGAATGATTCATCTTAGGTATCCTTACAGGCTTTGCCAGGGGAGGAGCGGGCAAGCCCTCCCGGGGCGTGCATGCAGGCGCGGCCGTTAGCCGGGCCTGGCTGTGCTCATGGCTTAGCTTTGGGAGCCCCCCTGAAGCGGCGGCGGCGCCGCCGTTGCCCCAGCTGCTCATCCTGAGGACGGTCGGGGCTCCGGTCCTCCTGCTGCCCGGCCCCAGCTGCTTCCTCAGAGGCCCCGGCCGCTCAGTGCTCGGTGTGCGCTTTGGCCCTGACAGGGGAGGCGGGCTTCGAGCCCTGCTATGCTGAGGTGCTGCGGGTGGTGCACGGAAAGCTCCACCAGCCCGAGGAGGTCCGGGCGGGCTCCTTCTACGCCTTCTCCTACTATTATGACCGAGCCGTCGAGACAGACCTGATCGGTGAGTGCACGGCCAGCGGCGCGGGAGGCCTGTGGGGACAGTCGGGACTCGGCCTCTCTGGGCACTAGGTGACCTGAACAAGTGTGTCTGAGTCTTTTCCGTTTTTAAATTTTAAACTTTATTGAAATATGAATGACACACAATACATGCACATGTTTACAGTGTAGTTTGCCAAGCGTTGTCACCTACACATGCCTGTGAAAGCACTGCCGCATTCAGGGTAGCGAGCAGCCCGTCTGTCACCGTGAGCATCTTCCCCCTGCCTTGTAGGCGTGCTTTCTCCTTATCAACAAAATTGTGCTTTTCAGCTGGGAGAGCATACGGTCCCACCCTGTCATGGCCTGGGAAATGCGAATTAGTTCATTTATTGTGTTTTTATGACCCTACTTATTGCAATTAAATATTATGTGACAGAATAGATAACATGGGGCTGGCAGGATAGCTCAGCGGTCTAAAGCGCCTGCTAAGGAAAGCTTAGGTGGCCGCAGGGACTGCAGTTCGAGCCCCAGCACCACATGCTGCCCAGCCCCACCCCCAGGGCAGGCTGAGCCAGCCATTAAGATAGATAGATAGATAGATAGATAGATAGATAGATAGATAGATAGATAGAATTAAAAAGTTAAAAAAAAAATAAAAAAAAAAAAGAAAGAAAGAATAGATAACATGGGCCCGCACGATAGCTCAGCCTTCTGGAGGTCTAAAGCGTCCGGTTATGCCAGCTTGGCACCACATGCCGCGCCGGCCTGCCCTTAGGGTAGGGTAAGCAGGCCACAAATACACAAAAGAAAACACTCATTAATTGTAAATATATGGTGGTGCGCACCTGTAATCCCAGCACTTGGGAGACTGATGCAGGAGGATTAGTGCAAGTTCAAGACCAGCCTGGGCTATGAAAGTGAGCTCAAGGCCAGCTGAACTGCATAGTGAGACCCTGTCTCAAAAAGACCAAAAAGGGGCCAGCGAGATGGTTCAGTGGTCTAAAGCTCCTGCTTAGGAGGGCTCAGGCAACTGCGGGGACTGCAGTTCGATCCCCGGCACCACATGCTGCGCCAGCGCCACCACCAGGGCAGGCTGAGCCAGCCACAAAAAATGAATAAATAAACAAACACAACAAGCAAACAAATAAATAAATAAATAAAAATTTTAAAAAAAAAGTAAATATATAAAATAGTGTAGATTTGTGCTGTATGGATACTTGTCTGTGTATTCTAATTATCAATGTTGGAATTTTTATTTCCCTTTTTTTATTGTAAATATCATTAGTATAAGGTTCTTTGCTTTCTTGAAGGCTTTTTGACATCAATTACTGTTCTGCTTTCTTTCAGATTATGAAAAGGGGGGCGTTTTAAAAGTTGAAGACTTTGAAAGAAAAGCCAGGGAAGGTGAGTGTCAGGAAGGCCCTGAGAAGCAGGCTGCGAGGGCGCTGCGCACTCTGGGCCTGGCTGCGGGCTGTAAGCACCTGAGGGCAGCTGGCCAGGAAGATGAGCCAGGAGGCTCTGGGTTTGGGGGAGTGGGCAACACTGTCTTGCTACGCTTCTTCCTTTTCTTGTGAGATAGGTCTCCCTGCGTAGCCCAGGCTGGCCTGGAAGTGGAAGCAGTTCTCCTGCCTCCGTCTCCAGAGTGCTGGGGGGGCGCTGTGTGCCACCGTGCCCGGCTTCCGTGCCCAGCTGCTTCCTTGCTTTTTAGTTGAAATGTTATCATCATTGTGCGACACTGGGCACCAAGAACATGGGACACAGCCTCAAGCGCGTCCCTGAGCGGGCCACTCCAAATAAGACAGAAGAGATCTTAATCCTGAGGCCTCGCAGGCGGCTCCGTGGTGTTGCCCTGTCTCCTGGGCCTCCACATGAGTGATACGCAGGGAACCCAAAACTAAGCCCCAGCAGCTGGTCCTAGAAACTCGGCAGGGCGGCTCTGGGCCGCGGCTGTGTAGAGGACTTGCGTGGATGCGCAGGGCTCTCGCTTTGAGCCTCAGCTCACCCTCCAGCAGAGAAGAAACCTCGTGAATGCCCTAGGACCCAGGTAAACGAGGTGAGGTTTCACCAGGTTTGTGCAAATTCTTTTTTTTTTTTTTTGGTTGGTTTTTTGTCTTTTTGAGACAAGGTCTCGCTGTGCAGCTCAGGCTGGCCTCGAGCTCACTTGGTAGCCCAGGCTGGTCTCAAACTTGGAACGATCAGTCCTCCTGCCTCAGGCTCCCGGGTGCTGGGGTCACAGGTGCGCAACTTGGGCTGTGGTCCTGCGGAGCAGCCGGTGCGCGGCGTGGCTCCCAGAATCCCAGGCGCCGAGCGGCGCAGCAGCCTGCTTCCCCCATTCCGTGGCGATCGTTAGAGAAAGCCTTGCCTCTCCAGCTCGCCGCACGCTTACCTCAGCTGCGCGTTGGTTGCCTGTCACTTTCAGTGTGTGACAACGTGGACAAGTTCACCTCAGGCAGTCCTTTCCTGTGCATGGATCTCAGCTATATCACAGCCCTGCTGAAAGATGGCTTCGGCTTCGCAGACAGCGCCGTCTTACAGGTACAGGACAGGTCGCGGTGTCCTCTGGCAGCGGTCTTCTTGTGTTGGCATTTAAAAAACGCGAAGAACTTACTTAGTGACCAGAATAGCTGTAGGTGGAGGCCTTGTGCTCAGGGAGGCATGAAATTGGGAATTTAAGGTGAAGCAAACCAGCTGGCCTCCACCCACGTACGCTCCCCCATTTGGGATGGGCTCGTGCCCCCCCCCCCCCCCCATGGCTTGGGCTGTGCGCGTCATGGTCACTTCCGCTGAGGTGTCTGGGCTGAGTGTGCGGTTACATCTGTTGGGAATATCAGCCTGCAAAGTGTTCAGTGCAGAAGTGCTGCCTGCCCAGAAGCCAGTGTGGCGCGGTGCTCACGACTCTGGCCTTGGAGGAGGGCGTGGGTCCGCGGCCCCCCAGGGCTGCGGTTCAAGTTGATTCCCAGGATGACCGACTGCGTGCCGTATGTCGGTCACTGTCCCTCTGTGATTTTACGGTTCCTCACTCCAGCTCCAAGGACCGTTACCACACACGCTTTGTAGAGCTGTTGTAAAAACCGAGGCAGTGAATATGAAGTGCCCTGCCTGGCATGGAGTAAGTTGTTACTGGTACGGGCCTTGCTCTGCGTGGAGGCGTTTCACACTAGCTGGGGATCAACTTGTGGATAAAAGTGATGATCCTATCCAGGCATGATAAAATTTATTCACTTTTTAAAGTTACAAGTATTTATTTATTTAGTTATGGCCGGCTCACCCTGCCCTGGGGCTGTGGCTGGCACAGCATGTGGTGCCAGAGTTCGATACTGCGGTTCCTGAGGTTGCCTAAGCCTGCCTAGGCAGGCGCTTCTGACCTCTGGGCCATCTCACCGGCCCAAGACATGATAAAATTTAGGTTGAAGCAGGAGGATCACAAGTTCAGGCCCAGCTTGGGTAAATTAGTGACTTAACAAGACTATCTCAAAATGTAAAAAAAAAAAAAAAAAATTCAAAGACTGAGTAATGTAAGTCAATGTGAAGGTCCTGGCTTCAACTCTCAGGGCTTTAAAAAAAAAAAGAGAGAGAGAGAGAGCGCGACTTGACCCACTGCTGGGTACAGTGTCTGCGCTCAGTCTCATCGGGTCAGCACTTTAAAAAATCCAGGAGTTTTCAAACTTGTTTTGAAAACCATCTTTATTCAACAAACGTCGGGCCGGCGAGATGGTTCAGCGGTCTAACGCACCTGCTTAGCAAAGCTCAGGCAACTGCAGGGACTGCGGTTCGATCCCCGGCACCACATGCTGCGCCAGCCCCACCACCAGGGCAGGCTGAGCCAGCCACAAAATGAATAAATAAAGAAACAAACAAGCAAATAAATAAAAAATAAACATTAAAAAAAAAAGTAGCAAAACAAAAATAATTTAACAAATAAAAACAAAAACGCCTACACAGACGGTCAGTAATCTACACTGATAAAGTGGAGCTCTCCTACTGACCCACAAGTTAGGGGCCTGGAGCTGCCCCTTGGTTGATTCCTTTGGTCCTTCAAATCCTACCAAGGAGTTCCTGGGATTCGGAAGAAAACCGTTTAGTAGACCTTTCTGTCACCGTGGAAATCGGGTCTGAAGGCTTGCCCAGGTCCCTGAGCTAAGGCCCAGGTGCCTCTGACGCGCTGCTTAGTCTAGAGCTTGGGCAGAGGTGCCGCTTGCGTGGTGCAAACTGAGAAGCTTGGCGTGTTTTCCTGCTGTGTACCCCAACTCCCAACAGTGCCCCCTCACCCACCTCCATTGCCATCTCCTTCTAAATCACCATCAGAGCCGCGATTCAGAAATGAAGCCAGGATGCGGTGCTGTGTCAGCAGCAGAAGCCCGAGGCCCCTTCCTGGGCTGAGGCCCTCAGACAGGAACCGTGTGTGCAGGGCGGGCGTAGGCCGCAGCGGGAAGGCAGGCGACTGTCACTGAGGGAGCGCAGGGAGCTTCCAAGATTGGTGTTCTCAGGCTGGCCTCGGTTCGGTCACACACATGGTCTTTGACGATATTATCTGCCTAAGTGCGTAAGTGCCCCACTTACTGGAACTGAAAATCAGATAAAACTGAAAACTTTTCTTTTTTCTCCTTAACAGCTTACGAAGAAAGTGAACAATATAGAGACTGGCTGGGCCTTAGGGGCCACCTTCCACCTGCTGCAGTCTCTGGGTGTCCCCCACTGAGCCATGCGTTGCTTCACACAGGAGGAGCCAGAGGCCCAGCAACTGGCTTTCCAGGAAAGGGCCTTTGGCATACGGGTCTCGCCCTTGAACCCAGACATTTGGGGTTAATTTCATACATGGAACACAAACCATTATCTGACCGTTGGGGTGCGCTGCTGGCCCTGGAGCCTCGGTGAGCCAGACAGCTCTGCAGCTCAGCCTTGGAGTGACGGCTCAGGGACAGGTCGCGGGAACCAATGAAAAGGCTCATTTCCACACCCGGGAGTGCCTCATTCCCTGGAAATTGCAACTGTCCTCTTCTATGCTAAATTAAGCCAATTTATTTCAAACTTGTGACCTACAAATACCGGTGTGTTTTCCTCCCACCCAGAGACTGTCCTCACCACTGTGTACTTCTCCTTGAGAGAAGAAAATGCCTGGTTTTGCTTTCTATGTGTAATTAAAAAAAAAAAGAAAAAGAAGAAGAAGAAAGGTACTGAGACGATGGCAGGCCTGGGAGAAGAGGCTCTGCAGCCGGGAGGGGGTGCCTGCCTCACCTGCCAGCCTCGCTTCCAGCACTCAGCCGAGGCTCCTGACGGTCCCACGTTGGAGAGCAGCCTGGGCAGCTCAGCAAGACCCTGACTCAGAATACACAACGGAGGGCGCTGGGGATGGAGCGCAAGAAAAGGCCCGGGTTCTGACTCCGGTACGTGGTAGGACAGACGGACGGACAGATCTGGGTGCCCTGGCACGCGTCTGTGCGCTTAGCTTAGGCAGTTCAGCAAGACCTTGTCTCAGGGTTCAAAAAGGACTGCGGCCGAAGGTCCTGGGCAGCGCACTTGCGCGGAGTCCTCGAGGCCTGGCCCACGCTCAGGGCTGCGCTGCGGTCTGCAGAGACACACGGGGGGCGCGGCTGCCGCTCGCCGCTCACCTGTCAGTCAGCTGCTTCTCGGTCTGGAGCAGGTTGCTGAATGTCTCCGGCCTCGCAGCCGGGTGCGCTCGGTGCCAGGGCCGCCTCCCAGGCTAACGTTTGCAGTGTGAGCTGTGATTGTAAACAGCTTTGTTTTTCTAAGCGGTACAACTGTCGGCCCGCCGCAGCGTGCACGCCGCAGGCCCTCTGCCGCCCCGGGCGCCTTGTGCTGTTGCCGAAGCTGCAGACAGCGGTCACAGCCGTCCAGCTTGCACGTGTGCACGCATGCGCGATGCGCGCTGGGACCCGAACCCGGGCCTCACAGCTACGCCCGCAGCACCGCTGAGCTCCTCCCTCAGCCTGAGCTGCTCTTTCCTCCTTTTCCCTTGTGGTGCGAGGGCTTGAACCCGGGCCTCACACTTCTAGACAAAGCTGCACCCCCAGCCCAGCCGGTTTCCAGCCCCAGCAGTGTCTTCTGGCCTGGCACCTGACCGCAGTAGCCAAGAATTACTCATCTGGTTCCCAGAATCCCGCTCCCCTTGCTGGTCACCACCAGCTTCACGTGGCTGGCTGTCGCGGTCCGTGTTAAAACACTGTGTCTCCGCAGAGCCACGTACAGTGACTTCCAGGTTCTCTTTTAACCTTCTTCTCAGTTCTGTGAATTACTTCCCTCAGATTCATTAATTTGGAATTTCGCGTTACCCTGCGTCTCCCGGCGACCACCGCCTGCTCCGCTGCTCTCGGGCAGGGAAGCGCCTGCTCCGGCTCCTCCGCCGCCTCTCTTCCCATCCTTCTTTCCAGACTGCAGCTCCCTGCACTGCAGCTTTCAGTGCTTCCCTGCCGTCTGTGAAACACGCTGCGCCCTCACACTAGGCCCCGGGGAACCTTATTTCTTAAGTTACCCCACAGACACGGCGGGGTCAGGGCGGCCTTGAGCTCCCAGCTGCCCGCCTGCCTCAGCCTCCCAGGTGCCGGGACACAGGCGTGCACCAGCACACCCAGTTAAACTAGGAAACTGACCCCACCCGCCCCATCGCGGTTGTCTAATTCCACGTGGAATTGCTTCAGACTCCTCCCGCTGATCTCCCTTCTCTTCTTGTGCCAGGTTTGAGCCGGTTTTTATTAGGAGGGCTTTTTTTTTATTCCTTTCTGGTGGCGCTGAGCACCGAGCCCAGGGGCACTCAGCCGGTGCTGCATCCGCAGTACTTTTCATTTGCTGAGACCGGGCCTCTCCAACCTCACAGCCCTGCGGCCTCAGGCTCCAAGTGCTGGGATAAGCAGTGTGCCAACACGCCGGCTCGGAGGTCACCTTTATACTTTTTCCCTTCCTCAAAAAATGCATGATGGGATGATAGTCTTTAAGGAAACATCTCAGAATTCTAATCTCATCTGGCCACTCTAGCACCTGGGCATTTTGACAGGTTCTCACTTTCCTCTTTTTTTTAATTTTTATTTTTTTAGGGAAGGGTCTACAGGGTATTCAGGGTCTCACTACAAGATCAGACTCAGTCACCCGCCTGTTTATAGCCTCCCAAGAGCTGGGATTACAGGCGCGTGCCACCATGCCCTGTCTCAGTTGCCATCTCAGTGCACCCCAGGGGCAGGGATAGAAACCTAGGCCCCTGCGCCGCTTGCAGGCACTTTAATCCACTGAGCTATTTCGCCAGCCCTCTCACTTTCCTAATTTTTCTTTTTCTTTTTTTTTTTTGGTGGTACTGGGGATTGAATTCAGGACCCTGTGCTTACCAGGCAAGCACTTTACTTTCCTAATTTTTAAGACACTTTTACTTAGAATTGCAGTTTACAAGTTCCTTTTTTTTTTGAGACAGGGTCTCACTATGCAGTTCAGGCTGGTCTTCAGCTCACTTTTGTAGCCCAGGCTGGTCTCAAACTCGCACTGATCCTCCTGCCTCAGCCTCCCAAGTGCTGGGGTTACAGGTGTGCGCCAACCACACCCAGCTTACAAATTCCTTCTTAAATATCTTAAGCTATAATCTTTTTTTTTTTTTTTTTTTTAAAGACAGGGTCTCACTGTGTAGACTAGGCTGGTCTTGAACTCACTATGTAGCCAAGGTTGGCCTCAAATTCAGCGATTCTCCTATCTCAGCCTCCTGATGTGCAACACCATACCCACCTTCTAATCCTATAGTCTGCCATTCCAAAACCCTTCAAAATCTGACAGTGAGGCCTGGAGAGATAGCTCCATGGCACAAGGGCCTGTCTGGCAAGTGCAAGGTTGTGAGTTTGAACCCTGGTCCAGCAAAAAAAAAAAAAAAAAAAAAAAAATTGACAATGATTCCTACTAAATTTTGTTGTTTACCATTTGACACTTCTGAACATTTTGTCAAAACAGCAAATTGCTAGACTAGTAGTAGCCTAAATGTTATTCTACATCACTGTACCTATAGTAGAAGCCAAATTGTTCCCCAGGCAAAAAACTGCTCCTCAAAGGGTCCTCCAGCCTGTCAGGTCCAGAGAGGAGACGTTCCCTTAACTTTCTTACCACAGGCTGTCTCCAGAGAGGCTCGGAAGTAGGAGCTAGATCTGTGACCTTCAGAACTGTCCTGACCAGAAAATCTGTAGAATTAGCTACTTGTTAGTTTTAAGTGCAATTCAAAGTGAGAATTTTTTTATCTTAGAAAAAGATGTTTTTTAAAAGTTAACCCTCAAACCACTAGCTTTTCTTTCTTTCTTTTTTTTTTTTTGTCTTTTTGAGACAGGGTCTCGTTATGCAGTTCAGGCTGGCCTTGAGCTCACTTTTGTAGCCCAGGCTGGTCTAGAACTCACATCGGTCCTCCTGCCTCAGCCTCCCAAGTGCTGGGATTACAGGTGTGCACCACCACGCCTGGCGCTTTCTCTGATGGCTGGCTCAGCCTGCCCTGGGGGTGGGGTTCGAGCAGCATGTGGTGCTGGGGATCAAACCACAGGCACTCTAGACCACTGAGCTATCTCACTGGCTCCAGAAAAATATTTAATACACCCTTGGGCCTCATACTCAGGATCCTGCATATTTTATCACTGGCAAGTTCCATCCTTGTGAGTGGGTTTGTGTTTGCAACACCTAGAAACTAGCCTGAGACATGTTGTCACCAGATGAAGAACTGAGGTCCTGGCAAAGTGTATCTTAAAATTCTTTCGATTTTTCTTTTTTCTTTTTTCTTTTGGTCTTTTTGAGACAGGGTCTTGCTGCAGTTCAGGCTGGCCTTGAACTCACTTTTGTAGCCCAGGCTGGTCTGGAACTCACACCGATCCTCTTGCTTCAGCCTCCCAAGTGCGAGGATTACAGGTGTGCGCCACCAGGCTCAGCAAAATTCTTTGTCTTTATACTTTTGGAGTCCGGCTCCGCCGCCCGCAACCTTTCCGAGTTTTCTGACATGGCCCTGGCCTACAGTCTCAGCCAGTAGCCACAGCGTCCTACAGAAGCTATCGTTTCACCTGCGCACATCTTGCCCGCACTCCAGGGCAGTGCTTTCCAACCTGTATCTTAACACAGTTGCCTAAAAAGCTGCCCAGGAGCACCAAGCTTCTCAGTCCTTCAAAACCTAACCCCAAGAGCAGCCTCGCTTAGTTCAAAAGCAGACTCCTGGGCAAATATTTACAAGCGGGCAGCTCCAGGGGCACCAGGGCTAATGACCTCCCCCGGGGGCGATGGGGGTCACTCAGAGCCATGGCCCCAAGGGCAGAAGAGTGGATTCCACTGCTAGGCCTTGCCCTCCAACCCAGTTCCTGGTCTTCATGTCTGAGGTTATTATTTTATTACTGAACAGAGATTAGTGCTGTGATGAAGATGTAATAACTAGGATTAATGAGATTGGGGTTTTTTCCAGTCCTGTGTACCAATGACAAAAGTTAAAGTACTTTGTGTTTAATCTGCATTGTTAATTTTAAAACAGCAATTCTCATTGACATATGGTAAATATTTCTAATTCTTTTCTCTATCAATAAAAGAAATTTACGACCAGCATGAAAAATAAATTCTCTGGGCCAGTGAAGTAGCTCAGCGGACTAAGCACCTGCTTAAGCAAGAGCAGGGACTGGGGTTCCATCCCTGGCACCACGTGCCACGCCTGCCCTGCCCAGGGGCACTGAGCCAGCCACTGAGACTCGGCGTGGTGGCGCATGCCTGTGATGCCAGCGCTGAAGACAGGGGGATCACTGAGTCCAGACTGGGTAGTGAGATCCTATACCAAATACATTTTAAAAAACCTATCTCTAGAAAGGCCTGCTAAGAAGTGAACATGAGTGGAACAGCACCTCCGCAGCTTCCGGTTCTGTGATCAAAGCTGTTGTTACCAGCCACACGTAACCGCCTTCCCGCGCGCCGGCTCCCTCACTGCAAACGGCGTCGCCCAGGCCCCTGCACGCAGCCAGCAGGCGAGAGCCCAGGGTCCCGGCACGAAGTGAATTTGCTCAGCCACATCCCAGACGCAGGGCGCTGGGCCCGGGCGGGTGCTCTTCTTCTTCAGCCTGAGCTCCTGGGCAGGGCGCTCACTTGCTGGCGAAGGCCACAATTTGTTCCTGGAGAAAAGGGGACAGGAGTGAGTGGCCCTGGGACACATACAGGTGGGGGGGGACAGGTACCGGGGCTGGGAGCCCAGGGCAGGCCAGAGGCCGGGGTCAACTCCTAGCACCGCGCCAGCGAAACGAAAGCAAAGGGGGGCGACGGCTTTCTGGCCTCTGTGCCGTGCTCGCACCGCAACGCCCAGGGATCGGAGGCAGCCCGAGAGCCTCCTCAGCAGACCGTGTTCCTTCAGCAAGAAGGAAGCCCTGAAGCGGCACTGTCCCAGCGCAGCTGGCCGGCGGCCGCCTGTGCCCTGGCGGGCCTTCCTGCGCGGGCGGCAAGCGCTCCCGCCGGGACGCGACCGCTGGCCCGGGAGGCGGTGCACCTGCCGCCCGCCCGCCCGCCCGCCGGCCTTGCCCGCGGGCCCTTACTTTGAGCGGGGGCATGGCGTTGGTGGCCTGCAGCCCCCAGGTCCGCAGCAGCACGAGCGGCGCCGCCCTGCTGGAGTAGAGCCTCTGCAGCAGGTCCGTGGCGGCCAGCAGGGCCGCGTTGTGGCGCTGCCTGTCGGTCTCGTAGCGCGCGAGGTGGCTCATGGAGCCTGCGGGAGCGGGCAGGGGCGCCTCAGCGGCTGCTCAGGGCTGCTGCCCTCCGCGCACCACCCGGACTCCCCGACTCCATCTTGCCGTGCGACCCCCGCACGGCGACGCGGCAATCGTTACCTAGGTCCTTCCCGCTGAAGGCTGCGGGGCTGAGCTGGCCGCGCAGGCTGGCGACGTCCCCGAAGCCCATGTTGACGCCTTGTCCGGCGAGAGGGTGCACCCTGTGGGCGGCGTCCCTGCAAGCAGGGGCCGTCAGGCTCGGCTCAGGGGGCCCCCCACCCCGGGAAGCCGCGCCCCGGCCGCCGCCGCTTACCCGACGAGCGCCAGGCGCGGCCGGACGTACTCGGCGGCGTGTCGCAGCCCCAGCGGGAACAGCGCCCTGCTGCGGGCGTCCACCCTCGCCACGCTCGGGGGCAGCTGGCGGGCCGAGGCCTTCGGGGGCTTCAGCAGGGCGACGGCGAAGCGCAGCGCGCCGCTGGCGGAGCTGACGAGCTCGGTGTGGTGGGCGTCGCTCCACTGGGCCCGAGGGAGACACAGACGGGGGAGCCTCGGTGCCGGGCGGCGTGCGGGGGAGGACGGCGCCACCCAGCTACCCCGCGAGCCCGAGCCCGAGCGAGCTGCGCCGGGAGCGAGGAGCCCCTCAACACTCGGGCCGGCGAGCACCTTCTGCCTGTGACATCGGGCTAATCCTGGGCCACCTTCTCATCTCCAGGGCTCCTTTCCACAGAGGCAACACCCCAAGCCCCGAGGCCCTCGCCCTGCGGCCCTTCCGCCCCGTGTGTACTCCCATCTCTGTACGCAGTGGTTGAAAGTCTTCCACACCCGACTCCAGGCTGCCTGAAGGCAAGGGCCGCCTCCACCTCTGCCTCCAGGGCTGCTGCACACGCGGCTTTGTAATTATGGTTGCACTAACATGTTCTGGAGGTGTCAGGCCTGCGCCACAAATACATTTTTAAAAAATATTTATTTTTTTGAGACAGGGTCGACATGCAGCTCAGGCTGACCTTGAGTTCACCTTTGTAGCCCAGGCTGGTCTTGAACTCACATGGATCCTCCTGCCTCAGCCTCCCAAATGCTGGGATTACAGGCGTGCTTCACCATGCCCAGCCCACAAATACATATTCAATGACCCAGAGAAGGGTAACATTCACCATTTATCTTGGAAATCACTTGTTCTTACTGCTAGTACAAAGCAGTGGTATAGAATTCTTTTGTGTGTGTGTGTGGGGGGGAAGTGGGGGGGGGTTTACCAGGAATCAAACTCAGGCCCTTGCACTTGTCAGGTAAGTTTGCTGAACTATATCCCCAGGCCTAGAAGATGTTGCTGTGAAGCTTCATGAAAAACCCAATCTTTAGGGCCAGGCTGATTGCGGAACACAGCTTGCCCTACCTCTGTGATCTTAGGCAAGTTCAGCATCTTTCTGAAAATTTTTTTAAAAAATCACTTATTTATTTAGTCTCAATCTCCCCAGCACTGGGATTAGAGGCTGTGCCACGATGCCTGGTTCCAGGGCTGGCACAGCATACAGTACCAGGGATAGAACCCGGGTCCTTGTGCTTGCCAAGCAGGTGCTTAGGCTGCTGAGCTGCCACCCTAGCCCCGGAATCTTTCTAAATGAGACTAAGGACTAGCACCTACCTCAAAGGCTTGCTAAACTAAGTAAATACATACAATAGTCTAAAGCCTTTTTGCTTTAAAAACATTCTGGCAAATAATAAATGTTAATATGGGGCTGGGAAGATAGCTCAGTGGAATAAATGCTTGCCTGGCAAGCACAAGGTCCTGAGTGTGATTCCTGGTACCAAAATAAATAAATAAATAAATAAATGTTAATAATTAGTGCAATTAATAAATTTATTTTATTTAGCATGTATTTAGTACAGGGTCTCACTACACAGATCAGACTCAGTGATCTTCCTGTTTTCAGCCCCCCAAACACTGGGATTACAGGCGCACAGCACCACGCCTAGTCTCAATCTTCGTCTCAGTGCACCCAGGGGCCAGGGCTGGGGCCAGCACAGCATGCAGGGATCGAATCCCGGTTCCTGTGCCTGCTTAGGCACGTTAGTCTGTTGAGCTATCTGGCTGGCCCTCAACTAAAGAATTTAGATGAATATGAAATAAAAGCTCCAAAAATACAAATGCCATATTATCTAGGTTGTATCTACTGCAGAACAATTGATAATTTATTAAGAATCTACAATGTACTAAATATATTCTAAGCAGTTTATATCAATTATCTCACTTTTTTATTTCACTGTGTGGGATTGAGCCCCGGGCTGTGGGCGCAGGAGGCAGCAACTAGAGAGCTACGTTCTCACCCCACTTCTTTGCTCTGCGTGTCTCTTTTGAGCTCCGGGAGGTTGGTGGTAACTATTTCTGTTCCTCAGGGGAGAAGCAGAACCAATACCGAACCCACATCTGTCCATGAACCTAACCCTTACTCAGGCTGCAAAGGCTCAGACACCAGGGCCCTACCAGAATTATGCAAAACGATCAGCATACACCGGTTTAACAGGCAAGGCGGACCTCTCCGCTCGGCTGTGTCGGCCAGCGCACCAGCCGCCTACAACCCAAGAAGGTACTACTGCCCTTGCCCCGAGTGCGTCCCTGGCGCCCCTCTGCGTAATGCAGTCATGGCCAGTCCCTCTCCCTCCTTAGAACCACCTCCCAGAGCCTACTGATCATCAGTCAGGCCGGGGATACTCACAAAGGCAGAGTTGACGGCATCCACAAACTCTTCCTCATCCATGCTGACCAGCTGTGCGGCATGGTCATGGGATGTAGACCAAACCAAGGAACTCAAGGTGTCTGAGAGCTGCGTCAAAAGAAGAGTATTAATACCGATGCTAAAATTCTAATGGACTTGGGGCCTTTTGAACACAGTGGAAGACAAGAGGGGAAACCAGGTTAGGCTAGGCATGTTCCCTCCAACCCAGAAAAAGGGCTGAGAAAGGCAGGTCCTAAGAGGAAGGGATGTCTCTTAGCAGGCTGGTCAGGCGACCTCTTACCGGGAGCAGCGCAATGGGCCCTGAGGGAAGAAACCTCTGCCAGGCTACGTTGTTTTCTGTGGCCTGCAATATGGAAGACAAAGGCTCTTGTGAAGAGCACCTGGGCCTGTGCGGTCTCACGAGGCAGCCCCAGATCTCACCTCTGACAAATGCAGAGTAGCCACCACAGCAGACTGGTCGTAGCTCCAGCCGACACTCGGGATCCCTGCAGCCTGCCGGACCGCAGAGTTGTGCCCGTCAGCGCCAATCTGCGTGGGAGGGGAGCCTGCTAAGTCTCTCAAGCTTTGCATACGTCACGCTGCTCCAGGGTTTTCTTTCCCTGTTGGTCACTCTAGTTCCAACTGCTGGCTGGAAATTGCATGGCCTCCATGGAGGCCAACAGGTCTCCTGTGAGGGTGGGAGAGGCTGCCCCACGAAG
>PVKN010015614.1:0-18395 GCA_004027915.1 Capromys pilorides | reverse complement strand
TTTCTCATTGACTTTTTTGTGGTTTTTATAACACCCTGGGCCTTGCTTCCTGAGTAGAAGGCAGACTCCTCGGTGCCAGGAAGCCCACTCCCACCTGTCTGAAGCTACAGCAACTGGGGTGTGGCAGCACAGTGTGGCAAGATGAAAAAGGAGGAAAAAACGCGTTCTAATCACACAAACAGAAATTGAGTTCCAAGTGACTGTCAGAGTTAGGCCTGAGGGCAGGGGAAGGCCAGGCAGAGAAGAGCTACGTTTGGAAAGTCACAGGAAAATGTGCATGATATTTGGCGCTATAGAATAACAAGTCATGAGAGGGTATAGAATGTGGAAAGCTGAAATACCAAGTGGAGTGGTATGATTTTGGGTTAATTTATTTATTTTCTCTTGTTTTCATTTTTATGTTGTATTTTCCTTATAAGAACCACAACTTATTCATAAAACTAGGGGAAAATATGCATGTTACAGCTTAATTGAATGAGATTCTAGACTCTCCTTAGGAAGCAGACATTCTAGAAACTCACAATTGTCTTGGGTGACTCTGGGGTGTTCCTGGGGAATGTGGATGGTCCCTCCAGTACCCCCACTGCTCTTCAACTGCGCAGGCAGTTCCCAAGATGCCAGGCTAAAGAATCCCCAAGAAGCCAACACAGAAGTCTCAGGAACACTGGAAACAACCTGATGTGCAACTTCATGGGTTTTTTAAAGTAAATTATGGTACCTCCGGATAATTGGAATATTTGTACCCATTAAAATATACAGCTTATAAGACTATTTAATAACATGGGAAATGCTCAAATTGTAACATTAAATTTTAAGTCATATACAGTGCTACACTATTTAAAAAAAGAGTTATATGTGCAATTTAATTTCCAAAACAAAATAGAGACCTAATGTTAATAAACATTACCACTGGGTGATAAAAATACAAATAATGTTGACTTCTTTACTCCTTTCTCTATTCAAAAATACCCTATATAACTTAGTTTTATAATTAGAACACAAAATGTTATTATTGTAATTTTTCTGGAGAAACTTGGATGGAGCTAGGGACTGGCTCATGGCTCGGGCTCTGAGTCTGCACCATACTCTGGCAGCTTGGTCGGTAAGTCACTGTCCTGCTCTGTGCCTCAGTTTCCCTATCTTAAACCTGAGATGATGTAGCTCCTCCCTCAGAGGGTGGCTGTAAGATCAAATGAGTCATTTCCTAATAAGGTGTTTGAAACAGAACCTCGTCGTGTATAATAAACACTCCCCAATAACAATGACAGTTATTATTATTGTGGGCTGAGAGCTTCAGCCTAGTTATAAGTTAAGCTATTCTCTAAATAGGCTTAAAGCCCTTCAAGTGCCGAGAAGCCTGGTGACGTACTTATTGCAAGCCCCTACTAATTTCCCGAGGACCTGGCATTCTGCTTGCTGAATGAGGCAGTGGAGAACACACGACAAAGCTGGCCCGGGTGGCTGTGCTTTTGCTCTATGGTCCTTACATTGCAGGTGTGATTACTGGGCTATCCCTGTTCACTCAAGTAACAAAGGAGTGAAGGTCCCCTGGATTTTTCCTTTGTGGATTCCCAAACGAAAGTTGTATCTCATTTCTCAGGGCTGCGTCCTATCCCCTGATCTAAATTTGCGTGGAGCTATTCAGCATAAAAGCCCCCCTGCTAGGAAAGTGGGCAGGTGCGGAATTTGAACGTATGTCTATCTGGCACTGTACCTTTGCATTCAACCTACATCTTAGAACTCCTTCCAAGTGAGAGAAGAAAGACTTAAGAAAGCCACTCAGCCCCTCGAAACCCAGTGGTGGGACACAGAGAGGATCTGTTTGTTTCCCAGTTCTTATTCCTAAATCTCATCAGTGTAAAATAAGACAAGATCCAGTGTGGCTTTAGGGCAAAGACCAGCTGCTGCCCCAGATAGGCCATAGAACAAAAAGGAAATACTTTTTTTCCTCTCATAAATAAAGGGTGAGTTATAAATAAGACTCCAAGTGCACCACAAACTGGGCTAGAAATCTGAATACTGGTGTCCTTCTTTTAGGGGAATAAAGCTTCTCAGTTGAGGCAGCTGCACTGGGCGAATACGTGGAAGGGGCGGAATGCAGGATCTGAGAGCCTGGGGTTTTGCTGCCTCGCGCAGCAACTGGCTGATTTGTGCCTTTGGTCCCGCCCTGTCTGCCTCCATCCTTGTCTGGCACCGATCTCTTTCACATGTGCTCCTCCTGCTTAATGACTAGAACACCCCCACATCTGTGCTGCCTGCCCCCGCTCTTTGGGGACAGTTAGCCATTCCTTCCTCTACTGGGTGCATCAGCTGGGGACCTCTTCCTTATGACATGGCCTCAGACAATGTGTTCTCCATCCTGCTGCACTCCAAGTCTCTTGAGGTCAAAGAGCACAGCTTTCATTTTTAAATTTATTGATTTATTTTACTGAGAATTGCACTGAGGGTCTTTATCTTGAGCTATACCCCAAGCTCCCACCCTTAAAAAGTGCTTTAATTTTGAGTTAGGGTCTTGCTAAGTCACTAAACGGCCCAGAGTAGGCCTGAACTTGTGATCCTCCTGGCAGGGTACTAGGATTACAAGAGTGTGACACTATGCCTGGCTACATTTTTATAAGCTAATGGAAAAATAAGTGTAAGATAAATAAAGTGGTAAACAATGCTTGGTACATAATAGGTGCTAATAATTTTTTTTTTCTCTTTTGGTTTGCTCATTTAGTAGGCCCAGCACTTAGTATAATTCCTCAAAGCCCATGGTTATTACATAGATTTTCCTTGAATAAATAGATTAACAGGTTCCACATGCTGCTCTGAAGGTAGGAGTCATTTCTCGTGCTGACTTATGTCTCCTAGAGTACCTTCTTATTTATATCCTCTCAAATAGCTGTAACACTCTAGTCACGTGGCCGGGTACAGTAAATAACTGGATTGATTTTCTCTAGCTGGAAATGAGACTGATAGGTTAAAATTTTACCTCTGGGGCAGCCGCAGGAAACATATGTTGCACCATCTGTTTTGTCTTGAGGAGAGTAAGATTGCCAAGGGTCTTGGGGACAGAGCTGTAGGTCTCTGGTAAAGCTTTAGCTCGGCCCATTTACCCAGAAGAGGGCTGCTTGCTTGCTCATTGCCTGCTTATTTTCCCTTTCTCTCTCTCCCCCCTCTTTCTTTCTTCTTTTCCTTCCTTTTCTCTGTCTGTTTCCTTTATTCTCTTTCTTATGTCATATATATATGACATATATATAAGATATATATATCTTTCTCTCCTCCCATCCAATATTCAACTCTATTTGAGCCCTGCAGAAGGGAGAACACTGGTGAAATCTAAGCTTTTATTCTACGGTTGGTCCTAAGTAAGACCTGGAAAGTCTCATTTATTTCCGTATGCCCAGAGCTAGCCTTATAGACAGTCAATATATACATAACAGATATTCCAATTATGTTTCTTTTATAAATGAAGTTGTTTTTAAGAAGATACAGAAAAAGAAATATAGTCAGGTGTGGTGGCACACACCTATAATTCCAGCACTCAGGAAGCTGAGGCAGGAAAATCACTGAGTTTGAGGCCAGCCCGGGCTACAAAATGAGTTCAAGGCCAGCCTGAACTGCTTAGTGAGACTGTGTTTCAATAGAAAAAAAGAAATCTATAAAATTGCTAGTATAATTTTGTGATAGCCGTGGCATTAATGCACACAGTATAGAGGAGGGATGGAAAAGAATTCACTTGTTTAGAGTCATACTATTGGAGAAGTGCTTTGCTACAGGTTACACACTGTTAATTGAGTGCCCACCACACAATAGATAATTTAAATGCCATTTTGTCTAATTTTGATAGTAAATCTTTAAAACCTATTATAATGGCCACAGTTCAAACAGAAAAAAACAAACTTAGAGTGTCTCAGTGATTTGGCTAAGTCCATAGACTAACTGGTACTGAACCCCATTAAAATGTGAGTAACACAAGGAGAATATCTCTGGCAACAACAGCAATGCCCTGCAGTTAGCAGATGCTAAATAAATATTACAAACAGAACAGGAGGACTGGGGATGTAGCTCAGTGGCAGAGTGTTTGCCTGGCATACATAAGGCCCTGAGTTCAATCCCTAGTACCAACCAACCAACAAACAAACTGAACCAGAACCGCCTGACTCCAAAGCTTTTCTGCTTGATGAACTGTGGTCCAGTGAAACATGGCTAATTTGTCTATAGCTAACAAGAGTGGCTGGGCCAAGGCTAGAACTCAAGATTCTAGAAAACTTAGAGTATTTTCTTTTGACTATGAGGCAGAGAAATGCTGTGGCTTACCTCCTTTCCCCCAAGAAAACTGGGAAACTAGAAATAAACAGTTAAGAAAGAATTATGTTCCGTTTGGTAGGCTGAAAACTGGAGGATCGCTACCAGTACAATCTGTGTAGTAAGGCCCTGTATATCCTGTACTATACATTAAAAAAAAAAAAAAGAAAGAAAGAAAAAGAAAGAATAGAAAAAGAAAAAAAAAAGAAAGAATTACATTCAAGATGTCCCATCTAGAACCTAATGGCAGCCAACTTGATGCTGGAGGAAGTCCTGGCCCCCAGCCCAGGGGTGGACACCTCAGGGTTCCTGGGAGCCACCACACCCAGGCTAAGGTTATTTTCTTATTTACAGCACGGGCCTGCGATATTGCGATTGGGCTACTGCTAGGATGAGCAGCTGTAACCCGAAAAGCTCTAGTCATCTCACAACTGTATTTCCTCTAGTAATATTACGGTTGAAATGGCCACCAGCTGTTATAGCTTGTGTCTGATGCCCTCACAAAACCTCATGTGGTCATGGGTGGGACTTTGCAGAGGTGGCTGTGTCTAGAGTGTGTAATGCTGGCATCAGGGAGTGTGGTTAATGACCTGGTTTGGTATAGTTGTGGGTGTGGATAATGGGAAGGCCCAGCTGGATGTGAGGGCTGCTGGTGTGAAGGGCTGCTGGTGTGAAGGGCTGCTGGTGTGAAGGGCAGGCAGCCTGAGCTGAATATAAGGACTTGCTTGCCACTTGGTTATTCTGCTGCTTGCTGCTCAGCTGCCTTTTGCCTTCTGCCTGCCATGAACCGTTTCTCCTCTGTGCTGCCTGGCTACCACCCTACCCTTGTCTCAGAGCCGGCCAAGCACAACTGAAACCTACAATCTGTGAGCCAAAATGAATCTTTCCTCCTTTAACTTTGGGAGTTGGGTATTTTGTCTCAGCAAAGAGAAAAGTAACTAAGACACCAGTGTTGAACTTTCTTTTTTTCCTCTCTCGAGGAGTGGTCTTCTTATTGCCCAGGCCTGGCTAGAAGTCACTGTTCTTCTTGTGAGGTGGGAAAAGAGGAGTACATATCACATCTAGCCCAGCCTCGAGCTTTGCAAGGAAGAAATGCGCATTCTGCTAAACATCTTAGGACTACCCAGGCACCTTGCAGTTTTTTGCCAAATAGATGTTCTCCTTCCCTTTTTTATTTCATTATTAATATCAAAAAGAATGACTATCGGTATTCTAAGTTAGTAGCTATGATAACTCAGGTGTCTACTATCAAGCTGGGTATGTGAGTATGCTAGCTATAATATAAAATAAGTAAATATATATCTAATATATATGAATGCATAGAAGTTTACAGTATTCCAGAGAGTACCAGAGAGCATTAGAGAGATGAGGCAGAAATAACCAGACCACCATTGTATCCAATATTGAAATGTACTAATAACATGTTTTGAAAAAATAAAATAAAATGAAAATTCAGCTATTAAAAAAAAAAAAAACATAAAGGAATGACCAGACCCATCCCAAGCCCACAAACAGTGCTACTGTCTGGCGTGGTGCACAATGAAATCATGGCGGCTACGCAGGCCAAGGCGCTAGACCACCTCACATCATTCTTTCATTGCTTTTGAGCTCTGTATCCTTCCTTTTCCTTCTCCTATTCTTTTTAGATACTGGGAATTGAACACAGAGTGTTTACATTGAGTTAAACATCTATTCTATTTTTAAATTTTGAGACAGGGTTTTGCTAAGTCATTAAGGTGCCCAGGGTGAGCTTAAATTTGAGATGTTCCTGCCTCAGCAGAGGCCCACATTATAAGCCTGTGCTACCAGACTCGGATCTTCCCACTCCTTTTTCTTTTATTATATCTGAATATTTTGTCTATTAATCTTTCTAAGGCATCACGATCTGAGTGAAGGGCTGGGGAGGTAGCTCAGTAGAATAAGCACTTGCCTGGCAAGCGCAAGGTCCTGAGTTCAATCCCTGGGACCACTAAATAAATAAATAAATAAATAAATAAATAAATAAATATCCACATTATTATTTTTTATATTTATTTATTTATTGCAGGATCAGGGTTTGAACTCATGACCTTGTACTTGCCAGGCAGGCACTTGTGCCACGGAGCTATCTCCCCAGCCCCTTACATTATTAAAAAAAAAAAAAAAAAAAAAGAATGACCTGAGTGAAGATGAAGCAGAGCCAATTCTAGTCACACCTACCTTGGGCTCCCTACTCCTAAGTTCCTGGCCATAACGTGCAGAAAAGCTAACAAACCACCCCTGACCGGAAGCCACAGACCTCATCTGCAGCCCTCTAGCTGACCAAGTCACAGCAAAGGAGACTAGGCGCAGCCATTCCAGCCACACAGACAAGCCCTTCTCAGCTGACACCGCTCTCTATGCTTCCCTGGATTCTCAGCCTATGTCTGGGATGTGCGCTAGGAAAACTCACCCTGGACATCTCCGCGCACTGGAGCTGTTTACCTTGGCTGCCGTCCCTCTCCTCATCTCCTTGCTTAATAACTCTGCATTGCACAGTGGAATGCTCAGCGAGGCCAGAAAGAAAACAAGCCTAGATACCAGGCGCAGCTCCTGTCATTAAAAAGCATCTCCACGACTGTTTCTTGCCCTTCTCTCTTCTCCTTGGTGCACTTTTGCTTTCCCCTAATTTTTCCGTCTTATACATCCTGGATTGTTTTCTAAATATAGACATTCTCCAACCTCAGTGGCGGCGAGACCATCCACTGAAAGCAGAGTGATAGCAAGTAATGTGCCCGGCAGGCAAAGCACAAAACAAATGGAGGGTACACTCAGCACTTTTTCCTCTGCCGCACAAAAGAGCCCAAATAAAGCTCCTGGAAACATGGGTTGAGCAATCAAGTCCTTTTCCTGGATGTACAACAGCACAGCTTTGGGAGATAACTAATTCAGCTCATGTAATTGTATGCTCGTCTACTAGAGGAAAAGGAAGCACAAAAAGAAAGAAAAAGAGAGCAGGCCAAACTTGTCACCACTTGCCCTCCTTCTGCACCTGCCATAACTTGCAAGCAGAATATTGTGTCCCAGCTGGCCACTTGTCCTGAATTCTGAGACCCCAAGGCACCCATTGCCCTTGGAATTAAAGAATTACAAATGGAATTTTTGCACCTGCAAATTAAAAAAAAAAAAAAGATAGTGAGAAAACTTGGAAGAGATCCCATGAAACATTTCTGTCACCCTTGTCAGGCTGTGTTTACTGCCCCTGGTGAATGCTAACCAGCCATATGAAGAAGGACTCTTGAGAACCATTTTGCTTTCTCACTGAAATTAATTTTGGTTCCTACAGATTACCGTAGATATGTACTGGCTGCAGGTGTGCCGGAGCCAGCATTAGGAGGAAATCCAGCAAAATTTGCAGAGATGGTTAATGACTCCTGCAAAATTAATTTAAATTGAAATAGGATAAGAACATATGGAAAGAATCAATCATTCCCCATTTTGAGTGAATATTATTTTCACATGCATAGATTTTTTATATAATTTTCTTCCTTTCCCGGAAGGGTTGGGATGTGCTCACACACTAAGTCTTTTTGCAAAAGACAAGATTTTTTTCCCCAGAAAAGAGGAGAAATGTGTCTCATAAATCTTTTTCCTTGTCTAATGTTGAAATGTACATCTGGGGCCCCACGGATACTGATAAAAGCCTTCCAGAAAACAAAACTCTGCTCTTGGGATAATTATGCTTTCCTAGTGCCTGAACACCGGCTTTGGCTTCCATTTAAAATCAGATCTGGGTTCGCTTACGATGCACGGCCACATTCTCTGGACAGCTTATAGAATTTAAATGTGAAATGAGCAGAAAGCTCAGAAGCAATGGCAGGACAATGGAATTATAAAAGTATTTTTCAAGTGTTTGGAAGGGAATGACAACATTAACAAAAATCCCATAACCACATGTGCCCAGCACCACACTCCCATTCCACGTACAAAGTCACCTCCCAAATTTGGCTGTACTTTCCCTCCATAGAAATAAAACAACAGGGACAGCCATTCTAAGGGACGGGTTCCCTGGGCCTAAGGTGCACAACTGTTGTTTGTTTCTTCTCCATGACTTAAGTCATTTATACCTTGTTCCAGAAAATGTATAAAGTAGCATTATATCTGTTTAGGATAACATTATCAGTATAAATCCTTTTCCACATCACCCAGAGCTTTACTGAGATTTAGTGTTTATTCATTCTTTATTTGACAAATGTAAATTGAGATTTTGCTCTTTAGTATATATTATTTTGGGTCAGGAGCAAAGACATACAAAGAAGAACAAAGACTACTCCCCATATTCTTGAGGACCATACAATGCAGGAATGAAACTGACACATAAACCTCTAAATGTAAATATAACAAAATTGTTCGTGCAAGATGACGCATTCCTTTTTTTCTCCATCTCTTTTCATTTTCAATTTATTTTCATGTGTGGTTTTGGATATCTATTGCATTCCAGGCCTTATACTAAGAATTGGGGATATAAATTTGAATTAAAAAATTGGAAGAATTTTAAAATAACATTCCATAATCCTAGAGACAGCAGGAAACAAATCAGAAGATATCCATTTGTAGCATTTGAGTCACTGTCAGCAAAGCAGAGACTTGAGGGGAAAAAACCCATTCCTATGTGGCTTGGGAAGAAATTGTAAATTCTGTGAAAAGGCAGAAAGCAGAGAGTAGTGAAGAGCTAATGACCGTCTGCTTCAGCTTTCCTCAGGCTAATGTTACAACCAACCCCTGTTCTCCTCGTGTTCATCATCTGAGAAGCAGGGAGCTGGTGGGAAAAATTAATTCCAGATTCCAGTAGTCAGGGTTCAGACATTAATTGTACCAAATCCACAAAAGAGATCATCTGGAATTGGCTGTATAAATAATATCTAAAAAAGAAAGGAAAAAACAAAGCAAAGGAATACAAGGTAACTGGAAGAGGGAATCTTCTAGGGAAAGAGAAAGCTGGAGGAGGGCAAGGTACAGACAAAATGAGGTAACAACAGGCAGAAGGGCCACATCCTTCCGATCTTGCTAACTAGAATCCTGACCAAGTCCTTGCCAGTGGGTAGTCATGGCTCTGCATCCTCCTTCTGCCTCTCTAATCGTTAGTGGGCAAGGGTTATCTTCTAGCCAACGCCGTCTCTAAGCCTCACCATTCTGTATGGCCCAGAGTTGGCCTTCGTTAAGTGTTACTTGAATAGATTTTTTTTTAAAGTTTATATATTTTGCGCAGGGTCTCATTATGCAGCTTGGAGTTGCAGTGATCCTCCTGTTTTCAGTCTCTCCAGCACTGGGATTACCGGTGTGCACCACCACGCCCAGGCTCTGTCACAGGCTCAGTGCGCCCCAGGGGAGGGGCTGGGACGGCATATAGTACCAGGGATTGAAACCCGTGCCTGTGCTTGCCTACGCAGGTGCTTATTCCACTGAGCTATCTCGTCGGCCCTTGAGTAGATTTTTTAACAAGTCAGTTGAGTGAAGGTGAGAATAGAAATATGTTATGTATACATGTTCTGCACACTTGAGGCTTTAACTATATTCCGTGAGTCTTGGAGCATCACGCCTGTGTTGTTCTCACTAATTTCAAAGCACTTGCGATTTCTTTGATCCCTTGATTAGTTGGAAGAATGTCATTTAACCTCCACAGACTTGTGCCTCCCAGATTCTCTGCAGGAAAATGATAGTATTAAGTGCCTCCCTTTGGGAAGCCTGGGATAAACCCTGAAGGGGAGAGGATGAGAGGGCACAGAGGAGAGAGCAAGCAGAGGTGTCCTAAGTGACGGCCTAGTCTCCCCGCAATGGGTGAAGACTGTGTGTCTGTCTACATGTGGTCTGGGAAATGGGAAGGCATGCCATGTAACTGCAGCGGGATTCCAGACAGTGATGGAGCGCCCTGATTAGGAAGTCGGGTTCAAATGACCGTGTTGCCATTTTTGGATTGGATGCTCTTTGGGAAGGTGTCTCATTTCACTGGGTCTCAATTTCCTCACTTGTGCATCTGTCTCATAAGGCTATCATCAGAGCAAAAGTAACTCACCCAAAACACAGCACCATGTAAAGTTTCTAGTAAATATATTGCTGGACCTCCCCCTCCCATTCCTGGGTTTGACTCCTGTTCTCTCTTCTAATAGCTGTGTGACTTGGACCATGTCTCTTAACCTTCCCACATCTCACTTACCCACATCTCTGAGTGGGGAACCAGAAACTCTCATAGATCATGAGTAGCTGAACTCGTATAGATAAAGCTCTTAAAATAGTCCCAGCTAGGCTTAGTATGGACCCAGTTCTAATTCTATTGAAATTCAAATTCTTAGCTGTGGAAAGATATGAAAACCAATAGACAATTAAGCAAAAAGTTACAAATTTAAATGAATGCCAGGAAGTCAATAAAATTAAAATAAAGTTGAGAGACAGCAGAGCAAGAGAAAGCTAATATGTTAGCTGGTCAGGGAGTCTTTCCCAAAGGGCAAACATTAGAGCTGAGAGCTTAAGGACAGAAGAAAAAGGATCAAAAACTTGTTTTTTGTTTTTCTGCAGTACTGGAAATTGAACTCAAGCTTGGTACATTCTAGGCAAGTGCTCTACCACTGAGCTACAGCCCCAGTCATTTATTTTATTTAATTTTGAGAAAGGTCTTGCTAAATTGTCCAGGCTGGCCTCTAACTTGTGATTCTCCTGCCTCAGCCTCTTGAGTAGCTAGAATTACAGGCACACACCACTATGTTCAGCACTAAGAAACAGCTTAATCTAAATCTTGTTAAGAACTGAAGAAAAAGCTTTCATAGCCAGAAGTACATTTCAAATCCAATTGCTAACAATATTGGCCATGGAAGAAATTCTTAACATGAATATAACATGTTTACGTAGACATGATAGAAACTGATATAACATGTGACATGAGTGCTGGAGCCAACGATAGCCGCATTGGCCTTGCTGGGCATTAGCTGCACTAGCTGTCACACATGCTACAGTGGATACTGATATGTACACAGTCCTGTACGTGGACCCTCTCAGACCTGAATTTCTCTAAAAGATTTATTGGATCTAAACCCTCCTAATTAAGGACATATTTAAGATGTTAAAAGTACAGAAGAAGCAGAAAGAGCTCTTACCTTTAGGCTTGCACCAAGCTAAATTTACCTGGCAATACTCACTGATGTGTGACTTGTTTCTGTGTCAAATATCTTGATACATGACACATGTGGGTGTGCATATTGTGCTGCAGTAGTGTTTTGTTGTTGTTTTTAAATTTATTTTGACTAGGATCTCACTACGCAGTCCAGGCTGACATTCAACTCACTGTGGAGCCTAGGCTGGCGTTGTACTTGTGGTGATCCTCCTGCCAAGTCTCCCAAGTGCTGGGATTACAGGTGTGCACCACCACGATGGCCTGTAGTAGTGTTTTAAGTAGTTAGAAACATGCATATTAAAACATGGGAACAAATATCAGTAAAACTCCTAATATAATGTCACCAAATTTCGGTGTCACAGAAGTTTGAAAAACAACGCTCTAATAAGATCCCAGCTGAGGAAAAAACAAACTTACAACTGTTCTGTATTCTCTTACAATTGGCTGATTTTATTTTCATCCAATTAACTAATGTTAATGTTTTGAGCCCCGTCCCCTTACTCTTCACTATCTATCCACCTGCTCTGTGCCCTTCCTGGCACTGGTTAATGCCTTGGAAGGTGGGAAGCAACCGCTAAGAGCTCCATCAGTCAGGACCAGCTTGCCCTCTGCCACTCAGTTTCCTACAGTCAGCAGGAGCAAGGCAGGAGATGGGGCAGATTCTCCCACTGCTCTGGATCCAGGATTTGTCAGCGCTTGGACTGGGCAGAGGAGGCCCCTGCAGGGTGCTGTTCTAATGCGCCGTCAGTGCCCACCAACACCCACACGTCATTTCCTCCCCTGCCTAGGACCGACACCTACACGTCACTTCCTCCCCTGTTTTCTAGGCGTGGGTGGCAACAGCTCACCTCTTTTGCAAGTGCCGGTACCTCTGCAGCCTTTGCGATCCCCCAAGCTTCCCCACACTTCCGTGAATTGTCCTTTCACTCACATCTCGTCGAAATCCAAACTGAGCACGCTTCCTTTTTCCTGCTAAGATACTGATTTGAACACATTTCTACTGTGTTCTGTGTAGACCAGTGCTATACCCAGTAAGACACAACAGGAGTCATATGTGCAATTGTAAACTTTCTTGTAGTCAGGTAAAAGAAGAAACAGGCACAGTTAACTTTAATCAATTTTATTTACCTCTCCATATACAAAATATTATCTGAATGTGTGATCATTTTAAAATTTATTAATATGTTACATTTTATTATTCATATGAGACTGTCAAAATCTAATATGTACCTTACTCTTGCAACACATCAAATTTAATGAATCACACTTCAAGTGCTTGGAAGCTACATGTCGCTGGTGGCTACCACACTGGATAGAGAAATTTTAGGCGCTCTGTTAGGGCTGGAGATACAGACAATACTTGGAGCCTAAGACTAATTGTGTCACCAAAGTGCATTAACATGGGTCTTATTCTTAAAATATTTCTATTGATGAATTTTTAATTTTAATTTTATGAGTTTTATTATATTAAATAATAAGTACTTATCATGAAAAGAGTTTTTAAAAAGTACTGAGTTTTTAATATTTATAGAGTGTTTATAAAAAGAATTATCACATGCCTGTAATCCCAGTAGTTGAGAGGCTGAGGCAGGAAGATTGCTGCAAATTGGAGGCCAGTCTGGGCTACAAAGTAAGTCCAAGGCCAGCATAAACTGCATAGTGAAACCTTTTCTGAAAAAGATTTTTTAAAAAAGCATCAAAATTTTCAATATCAACTGGTTTTTGATGTATAGTCTAAAAAAAAGTCTACATCAGAAATAAATTCCTATATGAACTACAATAAAAATACCAATAACATTCTACAAAAAAATCTTTTCTTCAATTAACACACCTAAGCCATTCTGCACACATGACAATGGCATGTCCCATGCGCATTGCTTACACATGTCTTTTGCTTTTCTGACCTTCATGTAGGGCATACTTGACATCTCAGGGGTCTTGCTGTTTTGCTAATAGGCTCTTATTATATTATGCAGTGTGTAAGTAACAGGAACATAAAATATCAATAATATATTAAATTCTTAATATGTAACATGTGATTAGGATACCCATCAACCTTTTCACATTAGCTGCGTATTTTCTACAAACGTAAAAGATAACATCAGAAACAAATTTCTTCATGAGCTACAATGAAACTACCAGTAGAATTCTAACACAAAAATAAATTTTGCTTCAGCTGTCACAACCAAGGCAACACATGACAACTGCATGTTCCATGGACATGACTCACACTGACAGCATGCTTGCTTTGCCTTCTTTCCTGTGTGACAGGCCACTCTTGTCACCTCTCTGTTTTGTCATGAGCTTCCTACTACATTGTACAACACGCACTCAGCAGGGAAGTAAGATGTCAATAAAATGCAATATCAGTATGTAGTGAGTGCTTAGAAGAGAATCAACATGTTCATACCAGCTATTTACTTGCTTAAAAACCCTAAAACATCAAAATAAAACCTGCATGAACTACAGTATAACCATAAACAAAAATCTACCAGAGAAATAAGCTTTGCTTCAACTGCCATACCCCACAGCAGTCTTCACACATTACCACTGCATGTTCTATGCACAGAAATTCCTTGCACTGATAGCACATAGGTTTTTTTCTCTGTACTTTCCTGTAGGACTCAGTTGGCATCTTTTTGGTTTGCCTATTGTTAAGGTAGGTCTTTGCAATGCTGCCCCTGCCTGTTCACCCATCAGCTCCACAGTGTGCTCCACAATTTTTTTTTGTATAATTCCCCAAGCATAAACATTTTGTTTTTCCTCTGCTGTAACGATCTCTTATGAACTCCAGTCCCAGTCCTCTAAGAAAAACTTCTCTGTGATATTTTGCATTTGCTATTTTCTTTGTAAATTACCAAACTATGCCACACAAGTTTAAGGTGGAATAAAACACAACCAATGTTATGTGTTTCAAGTGACATCATAAGTGCCACTTAACTCATCAATAACATTACTCCACGTGTGGGTTTGTTGCTGAAAGTTTCCATCTCAGGGTTAAGTTTGTCTAAGCTTCCCTAGAAATATTTCCATCATGGTGAAATGTTGACATCAGCAGTACCAGTTTGCTTTTTTTTTTTTTTTTTGGTCATAAATGAGGCCAATGTTATATCTTTCTGAAATTCAAAGATTGCACTATACAATTCTCTGTTCTGAAATTGCAAAATTTCATTTGGAATTTCTGCTTTGTTCCAATGTAAAATTCCTGCACTGATCAACTTGGCTCTGTTAGCAAATGTAACATTAACTGGGAACTGGTAAACTAATTGTTGAATGTCATGATTAGTTTAGGACATGGGAGCAACAAGTCTGTGCACAACAATATTTGCCTTATTACTATGCAAATAAGGACCTGATAGCTGAGTTCCAGCAAAATTGTCTAAACTGAAAGAATATAAGTCTTTGCAATACAAGGGCATAAGCTTTTATGCCACATTTTGACCCATCACTTTTCCATAAGTCTTTTACATTCCTGTGATCACCATGATAAATCCATGCTAAGTACAACAGACCTATGAATGAATGCTTTCAGTTCAGCTAGTGAGTTGTCATAATAAATACATTTTTAAATATGGCTATTGGTAGCGATAGAACAGTTCACTTGCATTTCAGCCTTTGAGTACTTTGCAGTATGTCATAGCATTTCGTCTGTTACAGTTTCCAATGTTGAATGGCAGTGCTGGCATTTTGTCCAATAAGTTCCACCTGTGCCAAGATTGTACTGTATTTTTGGACTGAGTTCTAACACTGGATTATTCCATTTGGTTACATGGCAGTTCACCACATTTCTACTAGTCAAGTATGTCCTCACAGTACGTCCTTGCTGTTTTCTTTGTCATCTGCATCAAGGGCTGCATTACCTATGTCAGTCGATCCTTGCTCCATTTCACAGTGGCAGGAACTTCGGCCAATGCCAAAGTCATCATCATCACTGTCCACATTGCCGTTGTCATCATCATCCACCCACACCACTCTTTTGCTGTGAAAGCAGGTATTTTACCATCAGGGATCATTTTCATCTATGCATGAGTAATCTCATGGTTCACTTTTGATCTCTAACATTGTAAATCTGGTTTTTCAGGTGCCATAGTGCTGAACTGGGCTACTTTTATTAGAAAAATCAAAAGAAAGCTAAATCCTGGAATACTGTGGGTCTGTTGGACCCTCTGTGATGCTTTGGTGTACATATGCAAAATGAGCCTGAAGCTGGGTCCAAATCCCATTTGGACATTTTTTGCACATGTGCACACTCCTTGCCATTCCTCATACCAGTTGGGTAAACACATAGATTGCTTCTTGTATCCCCCAGGGAAAGGCACAGATGTGCACAGACAGCTTCTATTACACTAAAGTGCAAATTTACAGAAGAACAGCAAGGGATGGGCTCACTGAACTTAGTTTTATGTTCTAAAGTAAAGATATCATCCACACTATCATGGATTTGGTGGTCCAGTGGGAAAGGTGAACAAGGAAAGCATTACAAAACAGTACAGCAAATACCATTTTAGTGCTGTACACAAGATGCTACAGGAATGGAGCTCTTTCTACCATCAGATTAGAGATATTTATGGTAACATATTAGCGGCAATGTCTGAGTGGATCCAAAATGCCAAAGGAGAAAAGAGTATAGAGGGAAGCTTTGGTTTGTGTCTAGTTGTCTCCCCAAAGCCTCATGTAAGTCATGGGACAGACTTCTAGACTTTGTGATTAACTCATGATACACTGGGATTATGGGTGTGAGTGCTGCTAGGATTATGGGTGTAAGTGCTGCTGGGATTATGAGTGTGAGTGCTACACCTAGCCTGGGTCAGATAGCCTGAGTGTGACATAAGGGAGACATGGTCTCTGTTGCCTTTGCTGCCACCACTCCATTGTTACCGTTACTCCTCCCATTTGACCTCCTTGTGTTGTTGTTGCCCTCTGCCACATGCCACTCTGCCTTGGAGCCAGCTGAGTAAGGACTGAAACCTCTACTAACTGTGAGCTAACTAAACCTTTCCTTCCTTAATTTTGGGTTTTGGGTATTTTGTTCCAGCAATGAGAGAAAAGTAACTGAGACAGTTATGAATTGTCTATGTTCAAATCATGAACATAGATCCCTCAGCTTTCCATCTTCCCTAGCTATGTGAACAGCTATACCAGTTGTTTTTTGCGTACAGACTGGTACCTACCCACCAAGGGCACACATGACTCTGCCTGTTATTCTGGCCTAGGTGTAGATGGACCTCTGTAATGTTAGCACAGCCTCTGTGAGAAAAAGTCTTAGAAGGAAATTCAATTAGGAAACAAGAAGGAAGAGGGTGGTGAGATACATTTTTTTGTGGAGCAATGCCTATAAGCAGACATGTTTCAAGAACCGGGATATCTTTTCCTGAGGTAACATAACTCTGGCTGCCAATTGGCTGAGTTGGCTCAGGATCTTGGGCACAAAGCCCAACATTGTTTTTCTCATTGTATTTCTTTTCTTTATTATTCAATAAGCATTGTCATTAGCCAGGCATTAAAGCCTACTGTTACTATATTTGGTAACACTACTGTTCATCTTTTTTCTAGTATATGATCCTCATTTTTCTCTTAGTCCTAGAACTTAAAAACCAACACTAACATCCCCATGGTTTGTGTCTTTCATTTGAAAATCCTAATGCTGACCCTCTCTGCTTCAAAGGGAGGATATGCCTACATGATCCCCCAAAGAGGAACCATCACATCTTTCCTATCTCAACTTACCTTCTCAGGGGCTGGTAAGATAGCTCAATGGTCTAAAGCATCTGCTTAGGCAAGCTTAGGCAGGTGCAGGAGACCAGGTTCGATTCCCAGCACCACATGCTGCACCAGTCCCACCCTCAGGGCAGGCTGGGTTGGCCAAACAAGAAAGAAAAGAAAAAAAATCAAGTTACCCTTTCAGCTTACTGCGTTAAGTATTTTTGGAAGATGTACCCAATTTTTTTGAAAACTCCAAACTTCAGTTTTCTAGCATAAAGTACTGCACTCATAAACTAACAACAAAACAGAGTTCTGAGACAAGGGCTGCATGGGAGGAAGTAATTCAATGCCCTGCAGATCTCTTCGGGTGACTCCATAGTACTTAATAGTTGGTGAGGATTTTTAAGGATACACAAGCAGTAATGGAAGAGGAAAGGAAGATAACTATTCTTAGATGCTAGAAAAGAAGTATGCACTTAATGCAGACAAACATTCTGGCGCCTTTCTGTGTGAGCAGAATTCTGATTTTCAGGAGGTTGGAGAGCTGTGGCCAACTGTTTACACCCTTTGTCTGCGGCAGTCAGATGGTATACACTACAGCCTTATTTTCCTTGTCTCCTTCTTAAATCAACCATAAATCATTTTCAATGCCGAGCTTTCCACAAAAATTCCCTGTGGTTTTTTTTAGTCTCTCTCTCCAACTCTCATGTTGCGATTCCCATTGGCAATAATGTCAGCATCTGTTCTCCATACCAGCACTATTTGCAAATACTCTGAGACGAAGTCCTTGATTACCACTCAAAAGTTCAACTTCTGTTTTCTCAGAGCCAAAACACATACTGTATTATCCAGTTTAAATAGTTTCCAATCCTCATCTGGGCCACGAGCTTCATCAGTTCTTCCCATTACTCACATTATTATTTTTTATTGCTTTTAATCCTCTTCTTTCAATTCACTCACTGTACAAATTATTAACTTTGGTCTTGAACATCACTAGCATTGCCATTTGGAGTCCTGCTTCATTCCCTCCCTAAAGACCCTCCCAATACATGATACTGTGGACTCAAAGAGGGTTTTACTCTCAAAGGCAATTTATTGCTGCTACCTTCTTGTTTTTTTTTCCAGTTGGTCTAAGTTAGATTTTTCTAAAAAGAATTGGTTCTCTTAAAGAGAAATTTCTATGGTTTATCTTTTTTTTCTTCTCTATGACTTGAACCATCCATGGTTTATTTGTTTGTTGTGTGTGTGGGAGGGAGCTTGGCGTTTGAGTGTTTTTTTT